>JASDQU010241998.1:99894-111534 GCA_032191745.1 Picea mariana
ATGAGGTCACATTTTAACAATATAGAATATGGAGATGAACTTAGAAAGATCCTAGACAAAAACGAGCTAGTAGACGTTCAAGTGCCCTAGAGAAATCAATAGAAAAATCAATCCCTAAGGACCCAAGATTAAATCTCAAGCACCTGGGTGCTTACCAAGAGCTTAAAAAAGGGATAATCACACTTCAAATAAACTTAATCCCTTTTTCAAACATGGTTATATTACATGAACACAGATTAATAATAGAGTGCTAGCGAAAGTGTGAGGCCTGATCATCCAACTGTTGCAAGTAATATTGATCAATGGTAGAAAGTAGATGTCGCATCATGAAAGTCCACAAGAGTTAACATGCATATGGGGTGAGACAATGGTTTTGGGAGAAACTTGTTGAAGAATGAGTTGTGTCACCTGAAAAGCATTCATGGGGATAAACCACTATCATTGGGTTGTGACAATGGTATTTCAGTTTTTCCAAGCCACCTAGATGCCCACTCAGGACACACCTAACCAATCACTCAACACCACATGGAGCCGACGTAACAATCCACCTGAGACACTCAGGAGAATCAGGGATAGATTGGCAAAGCCAACATGGTAATTTTTAGAGTCAGTTTGAGGCTACCATGTGTATAAAGGGGTCCCATTGGGGATTCTGATCACCATATCAAACTCATCTACATCTAGACCAATCTCAGATCCACCTTAGTGATGACATGGACTAGTATGAAGCTACCACATGTTCGTGGGACCATGATGATGTCAACATGATTTCACTCAAAATTTAACTCCTCCACCCATACTTTCAAAAAAATCAAGCCATTGGGAAGGGGATGCATGTTCAAACAAGGACATGAGGAGGGATTCCTTCGAACAGGAAAAAGATATAATGATGACGCACCAAATAATTTGATGAATAAGATGAATTTTCAACATGATATTTGGCCTCATGCCTCATATCCTCACTAATCATCATGTTTTTACCTAAATCTGATAGAGGAAAGTAATAATTGCACATACACGTGCATCCACGCAAGCCCTGGATCTCAACATATCAGATCGGTTGAGATGAATCATTTCACCCCATCATTTGTCTCCATAAACACATGTAGAGCTATTATATGAGAAATTCGATGGATCATAAGAAACCAATCTATGAGTAATTTTGTTTCTAAAGGTTTGTTACTTACATGTGTGGTTTCACCAATGATGAACCACCTACTCAGTCCCTCCCCATGGGAGAATATGATCAATCATCTTGGCTATATATGTCTGAAGACTGTGTTCTTATTTTCGCAAGGGAGGGAATGTCATTCTCTAGTATCATTTGTTCAAACTTAAGAGCAGTAGGACACCCTCTAATATATTCTAAGGTACAGTTTCCAATATGATCGGTCCACTTGAGAAGCTTGAGACAAAATATTTCAAGGATTGGTCAATTATGCCTTATTTTGTTGGGTGATGCCAATCAAGAGGAGATAATTAACTTTCCCTCTGGCCCATCAAGTTAAAGAATGTTCAATGCAGTAGTGGGAATAAATTGTGCCATTAAGAAGAATTCAAACCAAATTTCAATTGAACAAAGAGAACAAACCCAATAATAGTATCAACAAGTTAACTTTGGTGGTAAAAAATTGTTTTTACCCAGTAAAAATCAGTTAGAAAACCAGAGGCGGTATCAATATTTTGACAAGAAGTATATATTTTCAAGAAGTAGTATTATATTAATTGAATGGTTTTCTCACAAATGAAGAGCCTATAAATAAATATAAGGAGATCATTTTTTGGGTCGATGCTTTGGGGAATTTAAGACTTCCTTAAAACCAAAGTTGTTTGATCACCATCCTCAGGCACATACAAATAATTAATGTTGTAGGATTCATGAGATTTATCCCCCACGTTATGTTTCAGTCTGTGTTTTATATTTTTGTGCATGTTCTCTTGTAAAATTCACCCCTCTCATTTTTGTATTCTTGTATCAAATCTCCATTAACAAAAGCTGAAGCAACAAGTTATATGACATGTTCAATGTTATTATGTGTTGTATGCTTATGATAATGAAGTGATTTCCTCTTAATAAATGACCACTTTTCATATCTTCATATGTTTAATGATGTGTAGAGGGTACCTCTATGGATTTAGATATTTGAAGATGTAACTATTTGATGCATGTTTTTATGATCTGTTATATGTGTTAGAAATTTTGAATTCTTAATTACTCAACACATTATTCTATGTCCATAATATATAATATTCATTCACTGCAGTTCCTTATATTCTTATCTTGTATTTCTTATAACCCACCATTTCCCCCTGTTATAATCCAATTGTCTGAAACACTCGTGGAACATGCCTTATGGAGTTGAAGGTTTTAAATATATGTACTGAGACTATTTGAGGACTGAGAGTTTTATAAGAGAGAGAGAGATAAAAACTTACCCAAATTTTTCATGATTTTATTTACTGCAAGCATGGATTTAAGGTGCACCCTGAGTCTTATCTCTCAAGGTGCCTCAAAATCGTTCCATTGACAACCTGTAACATATCGAGGGATAACATATGAAATGGTACTATTTTTAGGGAAGAGAATTTGAATATATCTTTCACTGGGGTATGACATTGCAAAATCTGATTCTTGACGATGAAACATGTTTCAGGCATCTATCTGTTATTTTTTCACCTGGTGACTCCATAGAAGGTATATTTGGAATCTAACAGAAGATACATTGGAAGCAACCTAGATCCTAATAAGACTCTAGTATACTCAGATCCAAAGAAGCTCATGACCTAGAGAAACATCAAAGAATGCCAAATCTCTTCAGCTTTAGTTAACCCTAAGAAATGTCTCCTTCTTCTTCTCATAGAGGTAGAAAATATTTCAAGCTAGTTGATATATCCATTGATTCATATTCTACTTTGAAGTTTCCTCCTGAACCCTTAATAGATATACAAAACTCTCCCATATAATTGTGTCAAGAAGTGATTTCTTCCCTTAAACCCTTCATGAAAAACCCTGTAAACCCTATTTCCTTTGAAGCCAATAACCACATCCTGAAAAACCTTATTGCCAACTTATGAGGAGGAATAGTGGGGGGAATCATCCTCCCCCACCACATTTAAATGCTTGGTTCATTGCTATATTTTTCCCATTAAATATTCCTGTGCATGTTCATGATCTCCCTGAAAAATATTTGAATCTCTTGCCCAAATACAATGGTGAACCAACTCATTTTGTTGAAGAACACCTAGTATCCTTCCATGACTTCAATGAAAATCTATTCATGGAGCATGACGATGTCTTTAAGAGACTATTTGTTCAAACCTTACAGGGAGATGTATTAAAATGGTTAAGAGAGATTCCTATAGCCTCAATATATAGCTAGTAGGCTCTTGAGTATGCATTTATGAAACAATGGGGGGAAAGGAGAGATAGTCTATATTACCTCACTGAATTTAGCTTTCTCAAGAAGAGAGACAATAAGCCTATTGTTGACTTTAACAAAATATTTAAAAATATATACAAGAAGATCCCTAGAGACATAAAGCCTTCACAATGAGCATCTAAAGTCACATATGTTGGGGATTTTGATGTGGATGTTTCCATGGTATTAAGGGAAAGTAGGGCTCCAACTCAGTTGATAATGAAGGATGATATAATAGACATTGAAGGAAATATGATTGCATCAAGTAAATTGAAACAAAATCCAGATCAAGTAGAAATAAATAAGGCTAAATAGGACTTTGGTCTATTTGACCCAGCCAAAGATTTTCATGAAGCTAGGATGGATGAAATGTATAGACTAATGAAAAACCTGACAAATAAGATGTCAAGGTTTGAATTGGAGAATGGGACCACAAAAAAATATCCTCAATAATGAGGAGCGAGGAACCCTAGTCAGTTCAAAAGACCTTTTAATACTCAACTCATGAGGAGAGAAGGAAGAAATGAAGAACAACCCATCCAACTCCCTATTAGACACGATAATGAAAATTACTTGGTGGAGGAAGTGTTGAGACATTAATTTTGATGAATAGAAGTTGTGCAAGACGTTTCAGAGCCAAACAACCAAACCAAGGAAGGAACATAAAGAATAGAAAAGGGAATGCACAACAAGAAACAGTTAGAACATAAAATAGTGAGAAGGACAATGCAACATTGATTTTTTGAGAAAGAGGTTGCAACTGAATCAAGAAGAAGAGAGAACTCTCAGATTCTCAACCAGAAAGCTTGGATCATATTATAGATGTGGGATCAATATGATTGTAAAAAGGGGGGATGATCATAATGCTTATTATTATTTTTTATATTGTTAGCTTAGCTAAATACTAATATATGGGTTAGGAACCAGACTAATAATGTAATAGAGTCATGTAGTACTATAAGGTTGAAAAGATCAAGGGAATGTAATAACCATGTCTCACAGTAGTGTAGACAAACCTGCATATTATCTTTGGCATGAACAATTTCATATGTGACTCAAGATGATTTTGTATTCTAGGAAGAAACCTGTTATATAATAGTACAATGGCAGACCCAATTATTTTTAAAATATATTTTGTATTTAGTCTCTTGATTCTATTGAATGTTATGATATATTATCTTTATGTATAATATGATTAAGTAATTATATCTTTCATGTGAATGTCGATGCAACTCTGTTCCCCCATTATCATTTAGAAAATGTTCAAGATTGCAACAGGTTTAAGCTATATTGTGCAAGAATGATATTAATCTTGATACTTCAGAGATCTATTTCAGTATTCTCCTTCCCCTTCCCTCCCCTATTCATCTTGGTTGCACTTCGGGTGAGACTTCTTCCCTCCCAAGAAGATGAAAATTCCAGCGCACTAGACTACATTAATACCTTTTGTTGGTAACTTGAAGAGGACCCTGGTCTAATCACTTTTGCACCAACAAAATGGTTCTATTGTCAGGACCTGTGCTTTAAAATGGAACATGTAAAGAGAATTCTTCCACGGATATATATATCTAACATTTGAAAATGGTGGGAATGAAATTGTGATGCTTTTATATGGAAGGAAGTGGAGTTACGAGGTAAATGTGTGAATGCTACCAGAGATTCTATCTTTTTTTTTCTAGAAAGATCGAGTGGCTAGTATGAGATATTCTAGGTAAAATTATCAGAAGAGATGTTCCATTGGATAGATCAGCTACAAGAAGCTGCATAATTCAAAGAAAGCATCAAGAAGACCTATACATGGGACAATGAGAAGATCACATCACTTCATCAGTTGGATCACCAGATTATGCGAGCAATTGATTTCTGGGTTAACACGACTCTAGAAGGGTATATCATTGAATTAGCAGCTAAGAATCACCAATATTTTTCACGAGTAGAAGAATGTTTCAAGAAGGGTGCACGCAGGAGACTGTTGAGGGAAATTCCCCTGTGGATCAAAGAATTCTTGATGGAGGATGGGATGTTAACTATTCCCTTGACTGATATGGCAACCTAAATAACTACGCTTGGGGTAGGTTGATTTTGGGGTAGGAGCATGACCTAAGAAGGGAAAAGGGTTCTTTCACATATGGGGGAAGATCAAGAAAAGAATGAAAGAAATGAGAAATCCTTGAGGAGAGCTTCCATAGTTGAGAAGTGGTGGCAGGAAAAGGTAAATAAAGAAATAAAGTAGTCTGAGGTGTTGCAGAAAGAAATCAGATCAAGAGGAATAGATGAAAGAAATAAGGAAGAGTTGATAAAGGTAAGAAGACAAGAAAGAATGGCTAGTCTAATATTACAACAGAGAGAAGCACAAAGAGGAAGGAGTCCCCAGGTGGGTGGATAGGAAGAGGAGAGTGCAGAAGCAAGGGAAGATGAAGTAGTTTTGGATATTGCAGAATACCAAGAAGATTCATCCTTGATATCAGGAAATATCATGAATTAGGATGAGAAGGCTGCTCCACAGGAAGAAAATGAGACCCGCCAAATAAAATAAACCCACCCAGAAGTCAGTGAAACCAATCTCGAATCACTTGTTCCCCAAGTGTCCTCTAGACCTATGGTAAGCCCTATACTGCATACTTATGCTAGTTCTATTCCATCACATTCAATTATTTAGTCACACTATGTAAGTGTAAACACTGGGAGGATATTGGGATCCCTTAGAATATCACAACCAGGGTTGTTAGGTTTCATTTTAATAGGAACAATAAGACCCTGAATGGATGGAAATATGAGAGGCTCGATCGCTCGATACCCAAAATTCTTGGGTAAAGGGGATGGTGATGTAGAACAACATTGGTTCGTATGTGAAGCCATCTGGAGATCCAGAGGGGCTCTCGATGCAAACAAGTAAGTATAATTTCATAGTACCTTGAGGGGTTGTGCCCTCAAATGGTACATGATGACTATTGAACCAGGGGTGCAAGGACAAGCGTTCACCCTTTCCCAAGTTCGTTTGAAGTTCATTGTCAAATTAAAATTACCTTAGTCAGAGAAAAAATCTCTCTCTGAGTTGTAGGAGATTCAACAAAGGGAAGGAGAATATGCATGGGAGTACAGTTAGAAATTTAAATATGTTATTGGGAGGCTAGCGCATCCAATTCATGAATATCAACAGAGGGAATGGTACATCCAAGGATTACTATCTTTGACAAGAATTCCTCTAACACAACAATGGATAGCCACCTTAACAGACGCCTTGGAATAGTCGATGAAGATTGAATCCATGGAAGGATATCCAAGGATTTTGAAAGTGACCAGACCTTCGGTGGACACAAATTTGTCACAAATCCAAGGACAAATATCAACACTAATGGAGAATATTCAAGAATTAAATATACCAAGACCAATATGACCTCAGGTTTGGTGCATAAGATGCTACACAGAGGGGCATATGGAAAATGAATTTTCGCGTATAAGGGGAATGGGACCTCCTCACAATCTAATGGGACCCTCTCCAGGACCAATAGGATGAGTTGAAAAAGTATATGCAACTCCACCATTCCATGTACCAGTTCTATACCATTACTTTCCAGGCACTCAAACATCTCATCCAACTAAGTATTGTGAGATTTTTCAGACACATGGGAATGCACCGAGGAATTTTCCTATCATGTAGAAGTATACGACTATTCCCAATACAATACATTGCAATTTATGTGTATCTACAACACATGATACAAATCAATGTAGAGTGTTGGGCACACTGGCTAACAGACTAGAGCAGAATACATTCAGAATAAATGAAACCCCCCAAGGACTTGGAAGAGGCCAAGGAGGTGGGGGTGGAGGTGAATTCAGAGGAGGAATACATGGGGGAACAGGGTTGAGCATATGTTACAACTGCAACGAACAAGGTCACTTGGATAGAGACTTCCCTTACCCAAGATGACTATGGCGCTCTCACTGTAGAACTAATGGGCATGCAACTGAAGATTTCCCATAACTGATCGCGAAATGGGAATATCAGATTCATCAACGAGGAGATAAATTCATAGGCTCAGAACTAAAAAATGAAATCAAGGGACAACTTCCTAATACACCCATCAGTACTCATGAAGGAGAAAAAAATGGGGAAGATGCAGAGAGTCAGCCCAAGATTAAGAAAGCAGCGCCCAAGGATGACAGGTATGACCCTTTGAAACAAAAGTTGTTCTTCAAAGATGCAATAGAAATATTTAAGAGTATATGTACTCTAGAAATAATGGATAATTCCCCTAAATTCACCTTTCAACCAAAATTTTCACAAGCCCCTACCTCACCATGACACCTAGAAACTCTATAATTCCAAAGAGACACCATGAGCAGTCTCAAAGCATAATAAATATCTAGTTTCAATTGTTCTTTTATATCCTTGGGAATGACCAATTTATGAATAAGTTGCGCAACACCTTGTACCTAATACTGGGAAATGAGGGAACCCCAAAAGTGATCGTAAGGACCAACCTTCCTGAGAAGAATACCCAGAGAATAAAAATAAAAAATGTGTGAACAGGAAAAAATGTATCTTAGAAGCCCAACTAGATGATTTTGACATCAAGTATGTCATGCTAGATTTTGGATCCGATGTCAACATCCTACCAAAAAAGATCTGGGAAAATTTGGGAAAACCTCATTTATTGTATTCCCCCATCCAGTTGAGAATGGAAAACCAGTACTGCATTTTCCCAGTAGGGAGACTGGAAAATGTAGAAATAGATGTTGCAGGAGTTAAAACCACAGTCGATTTCAAAGTAATTGAAATCATGGGAGATACAGATCCCTACCTTTCTCTACTCGAAATTGATTGGGAATACGAAAACTATGCTATCATTGATCTAAATAAGGACACCATGACGTTTGAAGAGGATGGGATAAAAGTGGTTCAACCCTTAGATCCGTATTTAGGGAATAGATACAATGATTTGGTGGACAACAATATGGAATTAGATGCTCTTGACCAATTATACACCATAATAATAGGAATGAGACCATATTACATAAATCCCATTGCATATGTATCAGTAAGTTGGAGAAGCATACATTTTGCTAACGAGGATTCAAAATTATCATTTGATAGTTGGTAGTAAGGCTCATACAAATGATTCTCAAGAAGATGCACAACTCTCAGAGAAGCAAGATGGATTGGAGATGATATCAGGGAACACCCAACATATGATGGTACCTCAGAGGTAAACAATTTTCTTACTAGTATGGAAGAGAAAATAGCGACGGATCAAAGGATATCAGTTCTTGACTTATCCTTGGAGGATACCCCTGCTAAACGATGGGCCACTCACAAAACCCCTATTATGGAGTGGGAAGACGTGAAGAAATCTATTCAATGTTTATTCCAAAGTAGGAATTAGCTGAGAGTAGAGATGAATATATATTTTCAATATGCACAACAGTTCGATGGACGGTCTGACCCCAAAGTGCATATTGAGCATTTCTTAAAACAATGGCAAGTTGCGGAAGTGCCCTCTCACCTATGAGTTTAGCTATTTCTCCACTCACTGGGTCCAATCCAAAAATCCTGGTACACACATTAAGAGACCAAAAGAAAAACAAGATGTTGGCAGACCTTACAAGACCCGTTTTTCAAGGACTTCTCCTTTACAATTAAGTACCCTGAGTGCAACACATTCCTTCAAAGAGTTCGAGAAATGATTTTTACTGATATCTGCAAATAGAGATCAAGCCTAGTAGTATGTGCTAACCATGTTCAATTACTTCAGTCTAGTCTAAGTCATGAATATGATAAGATACTTGTAGCTTGATGTAAATTTGATAAAAACCTGGAAAAACTAGATGACTTAGAAGAACTTCAAAATTTAACTATTCAAGAAACAAAAGGCAATAGAGAGATTCAAGATACTATACCTAGTCACACCTGTAGCTCCTATAACCATCCAATAAAGTTGTGGAAAGTTAATATAGGGAGTACATAGCATCCTAAGATAACTTCCATAGGATATTACTGGGATGAGTAGAATAAGAATGAATTCCACAACCTGTTGTGGGAGTATGAGGACTTGTTCCAGAAAACGTTCTCAGAATTGAAAGATATAAAAGGAGCCACGGAAGAAATGAAAATCGAGTTAAAAACCAACTCAAAACATGTGAAGCACATACAATACCACCTTAATCCTAAAATAAAAGAGAAGGTTAAGAAGGAAGTGAACAAAATGCTTGTGACAGGACTTATATTTCTGATTGAAGAAGCCGAGTGGGTTAGCCCCATAGTTATCCAGAGCAAGAAGGATATAGAATACATTCAGGTCTATGTGGACTACAAAATTTATAATTCTACATGTGTGCATGATCCATTTCCAACACCTTTTAGTGACGAAGTGTTATATCAGGTTGTGGGAAAGGAATATTATTCATTTACAAATGAATTCTCAAGATATCACCAAGTCATAATTGCAGAGGAAGATAAGAAGAAGACCACATTCATAACTGAATGAGGCTCATTTGCATACAACGTAATTACCTTTGGCTTAAATAATTCCCCTGCAGTATTCTCTCGGATCGTAATAGAAAAATTTCAAGAGTTCATCCACAATTTTGTAGAGGTCTACATGGACGATTGGACAATATACATCCTGTTAAAGGAACATGTAGGGTTACTACGGTTAATGTTTGATAGATGTCACGAATTGAAGATACCTTTGAACCTAAGAAAGTGCATCTTTTGTGTACCACATGACAATCTGCTAGGCCATATTGTATACTGGGAAGGAGTCTTGGTAGACCCAGTTAAAGTTGTGTTCATTCTGAACATGCCACCACCTACAAGTGATAAAATGTTGCGCTCTACACTGGGACATACAAGATATTACCGCAGGTTCATTAGAAGACATGCAACTATCACCGCACCTCTAGAAAAATTGCTAAAGAAGTCTAAAATATTTATGTGGACACCAAAATGTGACAAAGCATTCAACATCCTCAAAGAAAAACTAAGTACTACACCTATATTGATATTCCCCAACGAGGAAATTGAATTTCATGTACATGTGGATGCATCAGGCATCACCTTGGGAGCCATTTTAGTGCAACCAAAGGAAGGAAATATGGACCACCTCATATATTGTTCCAGCAGAAATATTTCGCAAGCCTAACACAACTACATAACCATCGAAAGGGAAGGTATAGCTATGATTTATGCATTACAAAAGTTTAGACACTATTTGTTAGGCTCTCATTTAAAGTTTTTTACTGACCACTCTACGTTGAAGTACCTAGTGAATAAACCAGTACTTGAAGGAAGGATTTGCAGGTGGCTACTGCTCTTTCAAGAGTTTTCATTCTAAGTAATTGTCAAATTAGGAAGATGTGGAATCAAGGGAAAGTGGTGGAGCAGTAGATGATCAACTCCCAAATGCAAACCTATTCCAAATTGAGTCTATCCCAAAGTATCTTGAAGACATTTTTGTCTTCCTCAGTACAAAATTCATTATACAAAACCATAAGAGAAATCCCTACCATCCACAAGCTAATGTTACAGTGGAGGCATTCAATAAAATTATGGAAAGAGGACCGACAAAAGTATGTTGCAAAAACAGGGAAGACTAGGATGATAGAGTTTCACCAGTCTTGTGGGATTACAAGAATACACCAAAGAAGCTACATAGGTATACCCAATTTTAGTTGGTTTATGTTAAGTAAGTTGTTGTACCTGTAGATTTTATCACCCCTTGTCTTTGTCAATGTTTCATGGAAACCTGCATAGGAGATATAGCTAAATCAAGTACAAACAAATCTTATCAAGAAAGGAAGAGAGATTCAATATGGAAGAATGAGAAAATATATTCACACTACTCCAATGAGCTGATACATATATCATGACCAATATGATACAATGAATGAGTGGAATAGACTCATATATAGGGAAAAACATTCCATAATTAAGAAAATCAATCAAGCATTTAGATTTTCTTAGGAATGCATGCATGCAGAATAGTGATGGTAAAAATAGAAAGTCTAAAATAGAACTAGTGAGTTAACTCCCACTGAACTAGTGTGACGAAAATATAAATTTCTCCAACACCCCCCCTGAACATCACTATGGAGTAAAAAATGATTCTCGGCTACTAGGCCAGTTTAGGTACTCATGTACAATGCAACTAATGAAGACTGAATAAAAGTGAGGAAAGAGGGAAAACCACGTGGGAACAACCCCCCCCCTCAAAAG
>JASDQU010241998.1:114057-130315 GCA_032191745.1 Picea mariana
GGGGGGGGGGGTCTGAAATAGTGTGGCGTGTGAAGTGAGCCCCTCCCTATCATGGTGACCCTCATGTCGAGTTCCCCTTTTTTCCACCTGTATTATACCCAAACACGCGACATGGCTTGTTCTCACTGGTGGTTCGTTACCCCTGTAGAGGATTGTTCCTACTGGCCCTTTTGCTGACCTGGTAAGAACTCATCCCCATTGATCGGGCACGTAGATATTATTGTAGTGCCGAAGTGCGAAATACTAGGGATGCTACGATTGAATTGAGCCGTGAACATGTCCCACGATTACAGGGAATGGAGTAGGGGAGAGATAGAGCCAGCTTACCTTGGGCCTCCTTGGTTATTTAGGAGTTCGAATCTGACAGAGGACCAGAAAAATTTGATTTAGGCAGCGGGTGTGTTACAAGAAATTTCTCCAACAATCTCTATATAGCATAGGCTACACACATGACATACGACGAATTGGTTGTGCAAAGTATTGCATACTTGCAGGAACTTGAGGAAGCAATATTTCTAGAATATTTTCATCAGTTAGTTGAGAAATCCAGACAAAAATCTTGGCATGAAAGACACATTAAGTCCAAAATATTTGCACAAGGGGATAAGGTACTACTCTATGAAAAATGGTATTAGAAGCATCCAGGAAAGTTGTGCATGCATTGGTTGGGTCCATTTATAGTTGTGGAAATTCGACACTCTGGTGCAGTCAAGCTAGCTCAACTGGACAATATCCTTTGACCAGGTTGGGTGAATGGTGCCTTCCTGAAGCCCTACATTTCTCATGATTGAACCAAAGGACTGTTTATCCAGTACAAAGGAGCTTGTACAATATTTAGATTTTAATTTTCTGTAATTTATTTAATACATTTAATAACGTTGGAGTGTGCATAATGGTGCAACGACATATGTTTTTTTTTATTTCTGTCTAAGTGTTTCTTCTGTGAAAAAATTATTACTCTACCACCCAAGGTCGGAAGAGTCACCCTTACATTAAATGAAGTCATTAAACATGACATAGACCCTTATTGTGGTTAGAGGGGAGCGAATCTAAATTGTATCATATCCCACACACCATCAACATCCTGTTGAGTCATACCCTTTATGGTAGCTATAATAACTTGTCAGAACGTTCCATCAAGCCATAAACATGTGATATGCATGGATTCCATCAATATCCCCATTGGGATTCTTAACCGTTAAAATGGTAATCCCATCAGGTAGACCATGTCCTTTCCAGTCCGTTCATTAACACCAAGATCACCTTAGGGATTTTACCTTTTATCAATCCCGTCAGATGTCAGATCCTGAGATTGCATTGCTGGCCTAATGATGAATGTCTTTATGAGCAATTACAGGGATCTCCCATTATCCCGTTTATAAGATATTGTGAACCCAAGGATGTAGTATACCTAGGGAGGTAATATGGGGTACGTAGGGGGGTACCCAATGGGAATGTGATTATTTATTATTAGTGGAACTCATTTAATATAAGAGAATGTGGTCATTCAATGTAAGGTGGACTAGGTCCACTATATTAGTAAAGGAATGTAGTATACCTAGAGAGGTAATATGGGGTACCTAGGGAGGTACCCAATGGGAATGTGGTTATGTATTATTAGTGGAATTCATTTAATATATGAGAATGTGGTTATTCAATGTAAGGTTGACTAGGTCCACTATATTAATAAAGGCCCACTATGGTAGTTAGATGTAATAAATGCGAGAAGGCTCTCTGGAAGGTTCATAGGAGATAGAGATATATATATAAAGACGTGTAAGCAATGTAATGAAACATAGTGAAGAATATTGTGAATGTATCAAGAATTTCTTGAGGAGTGTTATCCTTCCTTAAGGATTAATATATAGTGTTACCCTACCTCAAGGGTTTTAACTATTTCTTGTGTTCAGTATTTGGTGAATGGTTTGGTGTTTATTATTGATTTATTTTGAGATTTATCTTCATATCTATTCAGGAACTTAACAATTGGTATCATATCACTTTCCTTGGCCAAAGAAGGGGAGAAATATTTTCTCTTTTTGCAGATGCTTTTTCTAGGGAAAAAAGAGGACAACACACTTCAGGTTCAGATGTAAAACTTTTTGTGTATAATTTGGCCAAACAAATTGGATATTTGAATTTATGTTGGAAAAATACCCAATTTCAAAAAATAAATCAGCTGAAATGGAGTCTGGGAAGTAAAGTTATGAGCATTTTAAATTCAACAGTTTTCAGCGTTTTTCTGAAAAAACCACGATTTTCTACAGTAAGTTATTTTTACACCCTAGTTTTTGATGAAATTTTATTCCAAGAATGTTGTATTTTACAGGAATAGATGATGGCCCTAGTAATGTAGCATATATACAATTCTTCAAGTCGGTATGGAAAGAAAAGTGGAAATCTCATCTACACTGGGGTTTCAAAGATGAGGCTCTCAAATGGAGGAAATCATTTGACTATTCTGAGTGGATGTCATCTTCTGAGGAATCATTCGAAAAATTAATTTTAGACAAGTGGTCTCATGCCAAGATTAAGGATAAAGAAATGTCCAAGGTTTTATTTTCATGTGGCAAATTTCTATTACAAGTTCATGGTTGTATTCATAAGGAGAAGGTTATTGTTTCTATTAACCCTAGTTGCCAACAAAATTTTATTAATGTTTAGTTGGTTAATAGATTGCAAATTTCTACAAAAAATATCCAAAGCACATAGGTTGAGGGTGAAAATGTTAAAATTTTTAAAGATTTGAAGCTTAGTATGGATAAATATGTGTTGCATTCATATTTTTATGCTATGGATATGAATGAAGTGGATATTATTTTGGGATATCCTTGGATAGAATCAGTGGGTACCATTAATATTAATGTGAAAAATAAGTTTTTGAAGTTGCGGTACAAGAATAAGAAAATCACATTGCAAGATGTGTCTCTTAATAAGAAAGATGGGCCCATACAGGCTAGCAAAAAAGTTATTATCGAGTCTGAAGTTGAATCATAGGCATATTCTACAGAAGGAGATGAAGAAAAACCACAGGAAGGAAACAGTTAGGAAGCTAAGGAGGTCATTGATTCAAAGACACAATGTGTTGTATATTTGAAGAAAAAAGAACAGATTCCTACATTTATTGTATATAGTCATCCACATCATATAGAGAAACAACAGTCATCAAGGCAAGGGTGTGAGCTTCAACACATTTATGGATTAGCGGGGCTCCATACAGGAAAATGATCAAGAGGTGCATGGAGGACTACCAACACTACAAGAAGAAATCAGGCTACAGAAACAATCTCATGGAAACCCCGACATGATGCAGAGTAGGATCATGGTGGCAAGGTAGCAGATGGACATCATGTTTTACTTCCATTGGGATGGATGGATGGTCTTACTTGGTACCAGTTGGCTACATTGCTTAGCCAATCATATTGTATGGTTTCTTCTCATGTTTCGAGGATGACACATGTGAAGGGGGATGGAATGTAGTATACTTAGGAAGGTAATATGGGTTACCTAGGGAGGTACCCAATGGGAATGTGGTTATGTATTATTAGTGGAAGTCATTTAATATATGAGAATGTGTTCATTCAATGTAAGGTGGACTAGTTCCACTATATTAATAAAGGAATGTAGTATACCTAGGGAGGTAATATGGGGTACATAGGGAGGTACCCAATGGGAATGTGGTTATGTATTATTAGTGTAAGTCATTTAATATATGAGAATGTAGTCATTCAATTTAAGGTGGAATAGGTCCACTATATTAATAAATGCCCACTATGGTAGTTAGATGTAATAAATGTGAGAAGGCTCTCTAGAAGGTTCCTAGGAGACATAGAGAGCTATATAAAAAGTGTAAGAAATGTAATGAAACATAGTGAAGAATATTGTGAAGGTATCAAACATTGCTTGAGGAGTGTTATCCTTCCTTAAGGATTAATATATGGTGTTACTCTACCTCAAGGGTTTTGACTATTTCTTTTGTTCAGTATTTGGTGAATGGTTTGGTGTTTATTATTGGTTTATTTTGAGATTTATCTCTACATCTATTCAGGAACTTAATAGTGAGACTCACTATTTATCTCAGCTACCCTCTGGTTTTGAGCTATCTGCACCCTAGACTAATTTGTGAAATACTCTACTCCCCAGTCGCGACCCCGATCCCCAACTCATCTAGTTTTATAGCAATCCAAAGTCAACATGTTGAGAGTAATAGGAGGCTGAATTTTGAATCCCAAAGAGGCAATTCTTGATGAACCGTATGATCCCCAGGTTGAGGTCATGGGCGATGTCAAGGAAAAGGATAAGAAGTTTAAACTCTTCGACCTGATGGACCAAGTAGTATTTCCTCAAATGAACATTATTGTGTTTTCGAACTTGGCTCCAGACTCAACGGGGGCATGCAGTTTGTCCCAAAACCAGAATTCTTCAAATTCTTCAACCCCACCATTATGCATCTTAGGGATTTACTAGTTTTTAGGACCACTGGTGAGGTTGCACAGTGCACCATATTTCTGATCAATCGAGTGCATGACAAGAGTT
Organism: Picea mariana; assembly: GCA_032191745.1. Lineage (NCBI taxonomy): Eukaryota > Viridiplantae > Streptophyta > Pinopsida > Pinales > Pinaceae > Picea > Picea mariana. Next base: position 118,594 of record JASDQU010241998.1, read on the forward strand.
ATGGATCGACAAAAGATACCTAATTCATGCAAAGGACGTCCAGAAGCTCACTGGATTGTCCCTTGAGGGTGAGGATGTATATAAAGGATTCCAAGGCCCGAGCAAACATGGTAAAAAGAAGGGAGAAGTTAGAATATATGAGAAATTCCACACATAAAGGGGCATACGCACAACAAATATTGATCCAATTCTATCAGAGATGGTCCTTACATGATCAAAAGTAAGGTTATGCACTCATACTATAAGGGAGAATGCACTTTAGAAACTCCCTCAGTAGCGTAATTTTACGCAAATGGAGCAGTTTTTAACTGTGCATCTACTTGTTATAAGAGCTCCTCATTGCTTGCAAGGAAGATCAGGATAAAGGAGGAACCTTCACCTATGGATACCTTCTCATTGAATTTGCAATGTGGTAGTGACAACTACCCATAGGAAGACAGTTGGAACCTGCAGATAAGGGGCACCTAGAAAAAATGTTCGAACCTTGGCATTCAAGGTTGGACTTAGAGAACATGGAATTCAAGAACGTGGAATTCTTGAAGTGGTACAACCAGCTCATAGACGCAACTCAGTGTTTTCACATACCACATGAGCTATTAAATATAAACACAAGTAATATAGCATTTGGGATAAATCACCATTATATTTTTGTCTGGCCGAGGCATGCGAAGCCCGAGGACTTCCACACAAGGCCAATACCATTTTACCTTGAAAAAGAATCCTTTGAAAAAGAAGTCATGTCATGGAATTATGTTAAGTGCAACCCTCACAAGTAAGGTATGCACTACCTCTTGCCACCAAAGCTTCTGAAGAAAAAGGGGCAGGAAGAAGAAGCAAAGCCAAGTTCAGACACATTAGAAAAGAAGAAGAAGGTTCAAATGTTGACAGATTCAGAAGAAGAAGAGGAAGATCAACCTCTAGAGTGGAAGAAGAGGACATTGCCATTTTTTCCGTAGCTTCTAGAATAGGCAGTGCTATTTGGTAAGGATGTCAATGAGATCCTCGTTCTTGCATTTATAGGGGATGTCTGAATAAAGAAACCTCAAACATGTATTTTCCCTACCAAAGTTATAAATCCACAACCAATATCCATGGATCTACCTTGTACTAGGGAAACCACCCATGCTTCCCAGACTATGATTAACATCATATATGGCCCTGATCCGAACTTCAGTGCATACACAACCCTTATTACCGAGTAAGCGCCAATGACACTACAAGACACCACCATTCCCTCCCAACCCACTTCTCCTAAACCAATGCAACTGGATATCCCTGAACCATATGAGAATGTGGAAGAACCCACTACCTTTACTATTGTAGCCTCAATCCAACCAGTTTCTCTGATTATATTGATTTTGGTCACTCTTCCCTTGACAGAAAGTCAACAACTAGAAGTCCCACTTACTCCAATACCGTAATTTTCGATTACTCAAAGTCCTCTCTCAATGGTCAGTGTTGAGGTTCCAATGATCAGAAGTGAGACTTCATAAGTTTCACTACCAATGGAGACAAGAACACAGATGGTTCAAATAGAACCAAAAACACCATAAGGACAAAGCACAACATCACTGAAATAACAACTGGAACCAATACTCTAGAATTCGTAGCAGTGTGTAGAGCTAATACAACTTTGATTGGAAAAGAAAGTGGTTCTCCCTCTACTTCCAACAACTATGAACACCATACTTGCACAAAAATTGGAAGGTCCATCTCCAGGAGAAGAATAAGTAGAGACACCCTCATAACATTCCATGGCTAGCGGATTTTTGCTTCAATCTTAGAATACCCTTGGACGCCACTCTTACATCCGACGAGTTCACTCATTTTCCAATGACACAAATAGTAGGCCTAATTAGAGCCTCTACCGAAAAATTAGAGCATAGGATCTAGTAGGAAGAAAGGGAAGTCGACTTCTATAATAAATAATGACTCATGGAACAAACACAAGGAACGCGGGAGGATCATTTGAATATTCAAGAGAGCATAAAGTAGAAAAAGTAAAGGAAAAACTAACATAGGCTTGAACAACCTTCAGAAAGACAACACCTCAGTTGCCAGAATCCATTGCAACAGATGATCCATCATAATAGATTGAATTGGTTCAATTAGCCTGTACTAAGCCGGAATAACGAGCCAAAAATCTCGAAGGGCAGTTGTGGTAAAGAAAATTAGAAGCCGAATTACAACCCCACAAGCTAAAGGAACAATTGGAAAAGGTTGTTATGGAATGAGACAATGCCAAAATAACACTACATAAAAACACTATGGAGTGCACTACAATTTTCAAAGATACTATTGATTGGATGTGAGTAATCTCATAGCACAACTAGACACTGGAGGACTTGTGCTTAAAGATCCAATCCCTCAATGAGGAAGTGGTCAAAGCACTGGATCCACTCGAACAAGAAGTGTAATTTGACAAGATTCAACAAGTGGATAATGATTTGAATGCATTGTTTGAATCTTAGATAGTGGCTAAGAAAGAACTTCATGAATTTAGAACAATAGTGCAAGTCGCTTACCTACAAATGCATCAAGTGGATGCTATCACTAACTTAGAATCAAATTCCCTTGTTGCATCAAAACCATAAGAGTTCACCACAGGGGAACCCCAAAAATTTGTTGTTGAAGCTCCAGTGCTTGCGAGGAAGTTGCAGGACAAGGAAAATAATTTCTAGGTAGTCAGGAAGAAAGCCTTGGAACTGGTACTTGAATTGGGCCCTTCATTTGAAGGAGATAAAGAAGAAGTAGTCCAAGCTGGAAGTGGAATAAACCTAGAAGAAAAAGGCAAGGGACAAACAACAAGAGTACCTAGAGACTATGAAAGAGCTAAAGACTTGAGTCAATGCAAGTCAAGGATTGTGGTTGGACCCTGTTGGGCCCTTTGTTTTGATGAATAGAAGTTGTGAAAGTTGTTTCACAGCCGAAAAACTGAACCAAGGAAGGAACATAAATAAAAGAAAAGAGAATGCACAATAATAAATAGTTAGAAAAAAAAAAAGTTAGAAGGACAACACAACACTAGTTTTTTGGAGAAAAAGGTTGCAACCTAATCAAGAAGACGAGAGAACTCTCGGGTTCTCAACTAGTAATCCTGGATCAAATTATAGATGTGGGATCAATATGATTGTAAAAATGGGGGATGATGAGAATGATTATTATTATTGTTGATATTGTTAGCCTAGCTAAATCCTGAGATCTGGGTTAGGAGCTAGACTAATAATGTAATAGAGTTATGTAGTACTGTAGGGTTGAAAAGAGTAAGGGACTGAGATAACCTTGTCTCATAGTAGTGTAGAAGAACTTGATGATTATCTTTGGCATGACCAATTGCATATGTTGTTGGAGTTACTTCAACGCACACCTAGGATTTATTTTTCCTAAGGTTCTTCCTATGTTTATTAGTCATTATTCAATCTCTTATATTTTAGAAAGAATATTCCTCTAGGGAGAATATTCTCTTCAGTTTTCACTTCAGTTTGATCAGTTGTGTGGAGTCTAGATGCTACATTGGGATTATCACCATGAAACATTGGGATCATCACTAGCTAATGCACATTGTCCTTGGGATCATCACCAGACTAGAACATTACCCATGATTCCCTAATCTCCTCCTCACTTCACTCTGTTTCAATCAGTTAACTGAAGACTGATAGACTAGTTAACTCAACTAGGTGGAAGTTCACTCCCGTAATTGGCTGAGAGACTAGACTAGGTGGGAATTTATTCCTGTAACTATTGGTGTGTGTCCATATCTCTCTATACCACCACTATGGCACATTTTCTTCTCCTATAGTGTGAATTGGTTGAGTTATACATAGTATATCATGTGTAAATTATCATTCATTCATTTGGTTAATGAGAATCCTTCCATTCTTTCTCTCCTACTTATCTTTTATTCTATTTTATCTGCAACTGTGTATGTCAATTCCTAGCTAGATCTATTCTATGTAAGTTCAACACATTTACATGGTATCAGAGCCGACATACTGCTAGGGAAAAAACACACCAAATTATTTTTACAGGTACTGAAGATTGAAGACAATGGAAAAATGGAATTTCCAAAAGAATTCATTCTTACACCTTACAAATTATTTTCATGGAAGGAGAAGATGATAATTCATATTCAAAGCAGAGGATTGTATAGGTTAACCATGAACACAGAGATAGAATCAACATCAGCCATATAAAAATACAAGTATCTAAATCGAATGGATGAAGCATTCAGAACAATATGCAGTCTCATTTCTCCTGAACTTCTCTTTCACATATCCACTTGTAAAACCCCCAATGAAGCCTAGACCACCATGGAAGGGAGTTTTGGAAAACAAGATGAGATGAGGGGATGCATGCTTGAGGTGGAATTTCTCACATTGGATCCAAAAATATTCGACAATATCCAAGATGTCATTACCAAATATAAGGATTTGTTGTCGCAACTCAAGGCTTGCGGGGTTGATAAATCTAAGGAGGAGAAACAAATGGTTCTCACCATTCTATACAAAGTTGGTACATAATAATAAGTGTTTGTATCCACATTTAATTCATTTATATTCACCTCTGGATCTACTTAGACAATGCCCTCTCTTGAGGACTTTATCGAGTCTCTGACACAAGAGCAGAACAAGCTCATCAATATGGGAAAAATCAAATGCCCAAAGGTGCATGCACTTATTGTGCAAGATGGAAGTGGTCATAAATATTGGAAATCTGAAGATAGATACAAAAGGAAAGAACATGAAAATCCGAAGATGGAAGGGTACTGAAAACCCTTCAATGATGCCTCTAGATCCAAAGGTGGAAAGGGAAGAGAAGGGGAGAAATGCACTTATTGCCATAAAGAATTCCATACAGAATCCACATGTATGCAAAAATGGATAGATATAATGACCCAAATATTTCAGAAAATCAACCTTGGATATTGCATCCCCAAGGTTGCCAAGAAGAAGAATCCATAAGATCAGAATCCCAAGAAAGGAAATTCTAGCCATGCTTTGATTTCCATCAACTCATATCCCGATGCTTGGATCATAGATTTAGGAGCATCACACCACATGGATGCCACAAAAGAGGTCTATTATTCATTGAATGCATGCAAAGGTCCTCCTATTCTGATGGGGACAACTCTTCAGTCAAGTTCACCAGAAAAGGAAGGATCAAACTCACAAACGAAAGCTTTGAGAATGTGTTGCACATTCCCAAACTTTCCATCACTCTTCTCTCCATGTATCATATGAAAATTTTTGGCATCGAAAATAGATTCATATTCACACTTGATGTAGTGGATAACTATGACATGAAAACCAATTCCATGGTTTCTACCAGTGAGGTAAATCATCAATCTAGACTTTACACATTTTCTGATTTTATTGAACAAGATTCTGCATTACTTCTTAACCATGTTGATTAAAGTAGTAGGATATGGCAGGAAAGGTTCGAGCATTTAAATTTCAGATATATGCAAAAACTTAGCAAGAAGGGAATGGTTGATGGTCTACCTAACATCCACTTCTCCAAAAGAATTTGTGAGGGATGTGTTCTTGGAAAACACCCTCAAGAGAAATTCGATAAAGGAAAGACTTGGGGAGCTTCCTCTCCTTTAGATAAGATCCATAGTGACCTCATGAGACCTTTTCCACATCCATCAATCAAAAAATCAAGGCACATGCTCATTTTTGTTGATTATTTCTCATGCTTCACATGGATTTTCTTTCTCAGGAAAAAATCAGAGGTCTTTCAACACCTCAAATATTTCAAAGCCCTTGTTGAGACACAATCATGAAAGAAAATAAAAATCCTCTGAACTGATAATGAGGAAGAGTATGTCAACCATGAGATCCATAATATTTTTCATGAGGTATGGATTCATTTGCAACACATAGTTGCCTATACTCCACAACAAAACAGAGTTGTTGAGTGAAAAAATAGATCTCTGAAAGAAATGGCATCTTGCATGCTACATGAAAAGTCACTTCCACATAGATTATGGGCCGAAGAACTTGATTGTGCAACCTACATCCAAAAAATATCTCCCATATATGTTTCAAGGATAATACCCCCTACGAGGGTTGGAATGACCTCAAACCGGAGGTGACCCACTTTCGTATTTTCGGTTCAAGTGCATGGGCCCAGATTCCCTCTGAAAAGAGGAAGGCACTTGATCCACATAGCACAGAGTGTATCTTTGTTGGATACCCTGACAATGATAAGGGATATAGACTTATTGATTTTTCCTTGGACCAACTAATCATTGAGAAAATCATCTAATTCGAGGAAAGTGTCTCGCATGTACCTCAACAGCCGCATGTAGAGTCTACCTTTGTTATTCCACTTGTCAGAGATGATGAGCATGCACATGCCAACTCTTCTTCATATGAGAGTTCCAATTAATAAGACTCATATGATACATATACATATTCAATACAGTCAGATGCATAGTCAGTGCATGCAGAGGTATATGTAGAGCCAGAGCCGAGGCCCAAGTGGGCTCAGACTACTCTTCAAGATGCATGGAATATTATTAGGGATCTATATGATACTAGGAGGAATCGATATGATTTCAAGGAGCTTGGTCTGAGTATTCTCCTTACCCTTACCTCTCCTATTCATCTCGGTTGCACTTCAGGTGAGACTTATTCCCTCCCAGGAAGATCAAAATTCTAGCGCACTAGACTACATCGATACCTTTTGTTGGTAACTTGAAGAGGACCTTGGTCTGATCAATTTTGAGACAAAAAGAAGCAATGTATGAGGAGTATTCTAAGAATATAGAGGACATACAACTACTACAAGGGGAAAATAATTCCATGCACCTAACCCAATATTATAATGAATATTCCTTAGTAGTAAACAAATATCTAAAAGTGAATCAAACAAAGAAGTTTTGTCCTCTACTCAATATAGGATGTTTGCATATGCATTACAAGCTAAGATGCATAAGAAGTATGATTTTAGACCTATACAGAGGAAAACCAACCAGGATAGTCATCCTCATCCTAAGAAGTCTAGCCCAAGTATTTATATGGATAAATTCAAAGAAAAAAATAATATTCCCAAGGATAATGAGGCTAGGGAACCGTCAAATATAGAAAGGGAAGTTAAGAAACTTGAGGAATTAGTTCGAGATTTTGACATTGAAAAATAATTGTCCAAATTCAAGATGCTTTTCCCACTAGTGGAGTTGGCTAAAAATCCTTCATATCACGGGCGGATTGAGGAAGTCATACAAGGAAAAGGATCAACATGCCCTTCTGATACTATAAATCTACAATATGAGTCCCCCACTATATTTTTTGGCCCTCACATAGATGACAAAAGATAATTTGTTGAACCTTTCTATGTGAAATTGAATATCCATGAAATAATGCTCCACAATTATGTGCTTGAATATAGAGCATCATATAACCTTATTCACAAAGTAGTCATGGATAAGTTAGGACTAGAAATAACTAGGCCATATCATGACCTCTATTCTTCTTATTCCATAAAAGAGAAATGTGATGGGTGATCAAAGATATGGTAGTTACTTTGGCTCAACTACTTGTCAAATGTAACATCACCCGACCCCCTAGATCTCATTTAGGTGGATGGGGTGTTAAAATTTTTCTTTTTCCCAACTACTTTATTTCTCCAATTATACCCTGTAGAATAATTATTCTCATCGAGAGTTTTCCAATGACTGTAAACATGCTCAATTCCGATCTATGGATCAAAATTTACATCCCTCCAAAGTTTTTGGGTCTTCATTAGCCAACAACCATCTCATTACCATGTGGTGTCCATGTGTCTTCTTATTAATTGATTCATTCGAAGTGGAAAAAATACATTGTTTTCATGGGCCTAAACCTTTGAACCACCTTCATCATCAATATTTATTATCCCATAGTTCACCCCCACAAACAAAACCTCGAAAACGATACTCCAGCATGTACTTTCCCCAGATCTGACAGCTCTCGACTCTTGATCTCTACGGTCCATATCACATTGGTGATGCCAACTTACATGGGGGTTATTGTCTGTCCCTTACCATGCAATGTGGACCTTACGATGGATCAATGACTAATATTTAATCTCATCTATCCACCGACCAATGACTATTGTTAATCTCGACTTCTGTCGTCGTTGTTGATTATTCCATCGTCATCGACATTTCTCGACCAAACCTAACCTTACTAACCTCCCATGCTCTGATGATGACACTTCTGGATCTAATGGTCCAGATCTCCAAATCACATCTTTGATGAGATCGATGGTCCTCATCATCTTTCCTTTCAAGATCCTTGTCAACCAACCAATATGTGACACATATCCCAAGGGTTTAACACCAATAGGGGCCAGTCTCAATCCTTTCCATTAAGTATGAGCTTCCATGTGTCCTCCCTTTCACATGCTCGAAACCCTCACCATCATGAAGTTTCTCCTTTCCTATCCTAACTCATGTAGAGTGCTACATGGCATCTGAGTTGGTACTCAGGACACATTGTTGTACCCAAATCTGCCACCTGGATTGACACGTGGCACTCAAGCCACATCACTTTTCACCCCCTCAAAGTGCAATAACACATTGCCACATGGAAAAATATCCAATTCACATGTGGACCCTCCATGTGGATTGATTTGGCATACACATCATCGCTTATCATTGGCACATCCTTCCAGGTGATGACACTTGTCCTCTGCATACTGGGTAGCAACGTCATCCTTATCAATGTGACATCACCTTCCTCCTGGCTTCGTCCCAATGAGACCCATCAAGATAAAAAGTCATAATTCTATATCAACTGGGCTCCGATTAATGATCATGATTGCTCCTCAAAGTCTTCTCATCAAATTTCTCCAACATAATTTCCTAGGAATGCTCTGATGGCTACATGCTGTGACCAATAGTCAAGATCCTATGATGCCAATTCTGATCAACGAACATGATAAAATCACCTTTCCAAGGGCTTGAACTCGATAGGGATCTGCCCCCTATTACCTCAACCATTTATAGGCCACCATGTGTCTTCCTTGTACCCATAGGCTCTTTCCATCAGCGTGATGTCACCGTTCCTCTCAATCATGTCTAAGGGTTTTCACACCAGTCAATGGTTGCGATCACTCTGAAATATTCTTCGATGGATCGATGAATCTGGTCAGTTCCGAGTCTCATCCCAGCCTAACCATTTAATTCTTCGATGACACTACTACGATCAATGGTCATTATCTCTCTGAGTATTCTTCGATGGATCCAATGGACAACAACATTCTTGATCCTTAGCAAGCCCCAAATGTGAGGAACCCTGACCAATGAACAATATTAATTTTCTACATCGAAATTGATGACTGTGATTCTTTCTAGGGAAATGATATGAGATTTCATAGTTTTAAGAATTATCTTCAGGACTTATCCAAACTCAGGTCTTGGCAGATAATTTCCAAGGATTACCAAGCCTTTAGGATTATCTTCAATACTTCTCTAACAACTAATACCTTTCCAATTTCCATGTAGGTAGAGAATCATGCCCTGCACACTTTCCATACCCATACAAGGGAATTTCCAACTCATGTTGGCTAAGCTACGTCATATTTGAGATAAGAAAAAGTATAGAAATATAGAATGAATACCAACAACATGCATTCAAGTATAAATTCTTATGATCTCATATTCACTACTTTATTTTCACTACCCATGTACAAGAATTATGCAATATGGATACAAGATACACATGCAATGCATTCATGAAAAACCATAACAGAGATGCATAATTCCATCAACTACTACCATGAATGAGAATATATAATTACATTTCTTGAAAATTCTAGTTTCATATACACAATTATTATTACAACAACAATTACTCTTGTCTATAACATAATAATTACTATTCCTGGGCATTTCTGACAACATAATTATTGTAGCATAATAGAATTGCAAATACCCATTGTTGTTGGGAAAAATACCCTATGGACTAGAAAACTAAGGTCAGACTTGCATGCAGATTTTGACTGAAAATAAATTACTTTTTAACCTACAACCCAAGATTAAAACCCCTCTTTCATAGTAAATGCATGAAGAGAACCACCAACCTTATTACTGGCGTTCGATGTAGATCCTCCGTTGCGCTTTGACCACTTTCTTGCGTTGCTCCTTCCATAGATAACCTGCAATCAAGACAAATAACAACTATGCATGCATGCTACTTCTCTACTCAAGGGTTAGGAATCAAGCATAAATTAACCAAACCATAGACAATTCATGCATTGGGACGGGAAAAGTATTCTTTTTATTACTGAAAATGAATCAACTTACAATCAAAGCTGAGACTGGCCACTGCTCCTTGAACCTGATCCTGGGCTCCTCTTCTTCTGTCCTCCAACTGCTTTGCGTTAAATCTCCTTTGGCATGAGGAAAGGCTAAAGGGTTGGGACAATGGATTACATAAATGGGTAGAGTTTCTTCACTATAATTTTTCCTCCTCCAAATGGTACCCCTACCCCTTCTTTTATAGGCTAGAAGGAGCTAGGGTTTTGGAGGAACCCTCGGCCATGCATGGCCGGGAGTTTCAGTTAATTGACCCATATCTTTTTGTTCTATCGACCACTTTCCTTTTTTCGTGCTTTGTTAGGTACACAAGGGCTATAGTGAGTCAGCCAGCGTGCACACATGTGCAGTAATGGGTTAGGGCATGTGGGCCTTGACACAAGAGGATTTTCAAAGAGTTGTTCAGCAGAGTTTTGGCAAACATGGGATATGAGTTGGCCTTATGCCAAGTAAGCATGTGTGGTGCAATTTAGGGTTATAACAAATGCCCCCTAATGTGTGAGGTTAGAAGAGCATCTGATGGCCGAAATACATTACCAATCGTTACTGATGTGCTGAACGAGTGAGCCCAAGCATCAGGAACCAGGAGGTGCCGTCTGCAAAATAACAAATGTCTCACTGAGGCAAGCATACCCATGCTCGGGATAAAATAGAACCATGGCTACCAATCAAATACACTGTAGATCCATGTCAAATAACTATAAAGAGTAGCCATGAATAATACACAACAGAGCTACATCTCAAAATCAGAAAGATATACTTAGAGAGTATCTGTCTTCCAGAAGCTGAGTCGGCCTGATGGCTGTACTTCAGAGCTCGAGCAACAACTTCGAAATCTTCTAAAACTCGGGTAGGAGTGTAATATGAGTGTACGAATGCACTACCTAGAGGTCTTCGACGGCTCGTCGATTATGGACTTGACAATCTTGATGATCGGACTGAAGGCTTCAGTGATTTCGAACAATGACTTGATTGGATGTTCAGGATGGTCAGGTATGCGGATAAGAGACATATTGCAGAGGGGCTGAATCAGGCTTAGTGACAAAATTCCCTTGGATAATAGTATGACAAGTGATAAGACTTAGGCAACATATATGTTAATCATAAGTCTACCAAGCAGGAGGCAATGCAAACTCTCCATATGTTTGGAAGAGTAACCAAACGGTGGAGGACACAACTCTATATAGCGAGAAAAGATTCCTAAGGTCATACTACATCACATAGTCTGATGATCAAATGGACAGATGCAATTTATCCAAGGGCGACTCATTATGCTGCCAATAAAGAAAATAATTTTCCATCCTCTTTTTGGGGTATATTTGATTTTTTTGTTCTTTTCGATAATTTTGGAAAAGGAATATTACGTTACAATGGAGGAACGAGTACTGCAAACATACAAGCTCAAGGCACAAGGAC
>JASDQU010241998.1:130911-166731 GCA_032191745.1 Picea mariana
GAAGTGTTTGCGCGTGTGTACAAGGAAACAATCAACACAATCGACTCTGCGTCGCCACCCAACGACGACTAAGATGCCACCATGATGAACATAGAAAGACGACAAGGATGCACGACAAGTAACTGCATGCATAACGATGATCACACGACAATAAGTAAGACTGACTACCCATCCATCCTACCCTGCAAGGGTTAGGACCTCAAGTACACAAAAGCATCTCTCAACCCCAGGTTCTCATCGGTTAAACCCTTTAAGGACTCAGGGCTGGCGACTGTTCTGAGGAATGTGGAGGCATATACATCCCTCCCGACATAAGCAACAATCCGACCTACCTAAGGACAATCATCAGACCAACCCCAAGCAACCAACCTCAACGTCACAGGTAACATAAATCCTTCGATTTCGAGTGAGGATTAGCAACCCAATCCAGCATTGTGCATGGCGCGCAACCCAAACCCTAAACACTTTACCCATTACTTCAATTAACTTTAATTTACAAGCGCGCAAGGTATCTGATATACAAACTATCCAGCAGTAACCCACTCGTGGCACCACTCTTTTAAAACCCAGGCGCGTTATTTAATTAATCAATCATTTAATAAAATCCAGGGCGTGGGAAGTGATATACCTTCCAGGTCCTTTTGGAAGTCACGCATACACCGAGTCATTGTAAAACTCTAATGATAATTAATCAACTAGGAAATTTTCACTAAGGCCCTAACTAAAATGATTACATCTCCTAATACACCCCTTCTAGCTATTACATTTAGAGAGTTTATTTTCCATTCAAGCCTCTTCATCATACACCAATAACTAACACAACATAAGGGATAAGCTTTTCATCATTTACCATTAAATCAAATGCATGTAAACTTTCATCATTCACCTTTAACTAACTTAAAGCAAAATGCATGTAATCTTTTATCATTCACCATGAGCTAACTTTAAGAAAACTGTATGTAAACCTTCATCATTCACCTTTAACTAACTTTAAGCAAAATGCATGTAATATTTTATCATTCACCATGAGCTAACTTTAAGAAAACTGTATGTAAACCTTCATCATTCACCATTAACTAACTTTAAGCGAAAGCATGTAAACTTTTACCATCTGCCCATAACCAAATCCTTGTAATTAAAATAACCTTAAAATCTAATTCCCTATTAGCTAGCGCTATCAACGCCATGCTTTATGCTGCACTAACATTACCCTAAAACAAATTTCATCTTACTTTTATATTATAACAAATTGCATGCCGAAAGCCAATAATTACCCTCCTGCATCTACACTAACTATTAATTGCTCTATGTGGCATTAACAGTCCCTCACACAGAATGGTCATTCAATTAATATTATAGTAACATGCAAACAGTATGTCAATAAATTATAGAACATTGCTTCTACCCCTTTACTATACCAATTTATATTATTAATAAACAATAAAATTTCAGTCACATATCCAATAAAATAACAATCTCCTTTTTCGTTAACGTTACCATAACATTGCAATTTAATAACATTACCATTCAAGTGCTCACCAATCCACTACCCTTCATAACATGATTGTAGTAGTCAACAGCTCATTAGTAACACAAATTGTCATGCACAATCTGTATAAGGACGTACTAGGGAAGGTAAAGGCGAGTTTATGCTGCTAGAAGTTACGGTCAACTTGAACTTCTTTTTAAAAATACAATTAGAACTTGCTGGCCAACTGGTTGTAACGATCGAGAGCTTTTAATGATTCAATGCCATCATCTGGAAGTCAACAGAATTTTTGTGCATTTCTTAAAATGGAACCATAATAAAAACAACACGAGCCTCGACTTTGTTGAGGAGAGGGGAACAAGATGGTGGTCTCCAGACTGCAAATGCAAGGAGGAGTCCGCGCACAGGTTTGAACATTTAATAACCATATCACTTTAATTTAAAATACCTTGCAGTTAACCGACGATAATTAAACTTAAGGTAAAGAGGCTTGCAGTCAAAATAGTTAATAATGCAATATTTGCAGTTATATAACAATTAGTTAAATAGCAATTAAACTTAAGCGTAAGGAGGGTTCTCTCCGAGTAATGCACCCAGCTAAATTCGGACTCAGGTTGCCTTAATGAGGTGCTCAGGAATAAAATCAATAAAGTAAAAAAAAACAGCCAGGCTATGACATCTACGCTCGTTTATTCTTCCAAGGACATGTGAATCAAAGGATGCTATCATAATTTTAAGAAAACTCCAACAAGGATTAAGGGTTTACTGCCAACCAATCAATAAAAATGGTGGAACGCAGGCACGCTTCAAGTGTTAACGCTGAAGGATAACCTGAAGTTACCCTAACCAATCCAACAAGATGTGGAAATCACCTGTTATTAAACAAACACAACAACGATTACACAACAGCGACCTCCTAAGCTCAATAACTGACCGGGAATTTACCTTTTTACGGTAATTGGTTGATTTTTAAATTTCTGTTGTCTGAAAGTATTACTCGAATTAATCTCAATAAGGTATCTCATTAAGCTAACACATAATGTAGAACTTACTGTATTCGACTCAGTGGAGAACCATGGATTTATATTGAGAAAACAAAATAAATAAAAACTAGAAAAACTCACTGCTACCATCGCTATAAAACACGCCTAAGATGGCAATATAGAAAACCAGAAGCTGGTGTTATCAGCATTTTAAAACCAACCCAACAACAGAAACTGATTTGGGCATTATTTTCCCAATAACCCCACAACGAAAACACACTCGGCTGTGATTTTTTTTTAATGACCCAGTAATGGAATAGATTCACGTAAGATCTCTACACTGGCCCAGAAATGTAAACAAACTTGGGTATGAGCCCAAAATGAAAAAAAGGACTTGGGTATGATTCTTCACACCAGCCCAGCAATGAAAAACGATTTGGGTATCATTTTCTGCACAGAATATTTGGGTCTGAGTAGAGACAATATACCTGTGAACCCAAACTGAATCCACCCGACATCATATGCTAGTTTTCGGCAATATATGTTTCGTCGGTGCTAATACTAGTGCTGCGCTCCATCCCACTACTATTCCCCTATCTCTTTTACTTCATCATATCTCTCCAGTGATCTCCATTTGGACAGGTAGTTAAAATGAAGAACCAGGATCTGAAGGAAAGATGGGCGCACCCAGAACTCAGGTGAATTTTTGACACAACAGCACGGTCCCAACACACAGTAGCTTGCTCGACCTACACCAATAGGATTGGGCTGACCATAGCTGCTGTCCCTAAATTACTATGCCTAACCAGAACGTGACACAGCTTTAAGACACTTTCTTAAGGATGCATTGGTAGATCACTTTCGTAATTTCTTACAGTCACCATATCAATTAAAGAAGACTCCTAACATCCATCCAAATTTAATCCAACACTACCCAACACTCAGGATTAGATTTGGAAGGCATATTACAGTTTTATGAACTTTGAACAGTTTTCATTCGGATTACCCTGTCAGTTTAAATCTACAACTACAGCTTGTTATTGATGAAGCATTGACAAGGAGGGAGGCCATTCAATTCAGATTTAATGAATGCATCGTATCCAATATAAAATCAATCAACTAGGGTGGAAATCGTTCAGTTCAGATTTATTAACACATTGCATTCAATATAAAATCATTCAAACACATAAAAACATACCTTGGCCTGTTCGCCTGCTCCGGTTGGCGTCCGCGTGCTCCTTGATGCTCCCGCTCGCTGACCGTAAGGAAATCACCAGTACCTCCCAGCCAAACACTAGGGGTACTCTCCTTCCCCCTTAGCCCCCCAAGCCGCAAAGGGGCCACACACAATCTAGACAGTACCTAGCTTCCCACCTCGCCTCCAAGGCTGAGCTACCACTCAAGTCAGCTGGGAAATCCCCAACTCCCACAAGAAATTAGTCCCGTTTGCCATTTTGACAGCATAACAATACTCCAGAGAAGATTCCCTTTCTTTTCCCCCCTCCTTTTCTTTTATCCTCTTTTCTTGACCTAATCCCATTAGGTTTTCCCCCAAAACCCTAAATCCCCTTTCTTTTAAGTTTTTCCCCCCTTTTATTTATTTATTTATTTCTTTTTATTTCTTTTATTTTTGGAAAACTCAAAAGGTAAGTGCGCACTAAGCATCTTTTCATATTATTATTATTATTATTATTTTTAAATCATAATATATATATATTTTCTTTTAAACTCCCTTTAGTTAACTAATCAATTTCCTCTTTTCCAATTTACAACCCCCATAATTGAATTAATATATTAAATCTCTTTATTTTACCCTACACCCTTTATGAAGACTCACATTAGCTTAAGTGGGTTTTTTTTTGTTTAAATTTTATTATTAGCACCTGTATTGTTAATGCTAGCTAGTAGGACATGAAATTTCTAATGTTATTTGAATGGCAAAGCTATTGTGAGCTGGAGTATAATGGCATTGTTATTAGGAGATGGTTAAGTTTTGATTATCATGTTAGGGCGAAGTAGCAGTACCTTCACTAACAAGATAGATTATCAAGATTATTACTGGGAATGAGGAAGGGACTTATGTATGCAATTAAGTAAGGAAATACTTTATGAATTCAATTAACGGAGGAATTGTTTTATGTATTTAATTAAGGAAGGAAACTCCTCGGATTAGGTGGAGGTTGCAAATCATTGTAGGGGTAATGAATATTTAATGTATACTCTTGCATTATGTTTTTTTTTGACATAGGGCTCAAATTCTAAACTGGGGACACCAGGTTAGGGGAATTGTTTTAAGGCTTTATTTAGGTGTTGAGGTCTTAGGGCTATTTAGGCTGACTCTTTTCTCCACATTAATGCGACGTGCCCTTCAGGATGCACCATGTGCTCCAAGGGTGCCACTCACCTCTTGATTTTCATTTGTGCGACGTGCCCTTCAGGATGCACCACGTGCTCCAAGGGTGCCACTCACCAACTGAGTTTCTTTTGTGCGACGTGCCCTTCAGGATGCACCCCGTGCTCCAAGGGTGCCACTCGCCAACTAAGTTTCTTTTGTGCGACGTGCCCTTCAGGATGCACCACGTGCTCTAAGGGTGCCACTTGCCAACCGAACTGATTGGTAGACATCTATAACCCCTGGAGTCAATACTCCGCCAGGTGAACTTATGGGAGACCAAGGGTTCTAAGGAATAAGGCCCCTGCCTTATTGTGCGCCCCTTAGAATCATTGTGAGTGACTGTCGCCGTCTGCCCTCATGGCATCATGGATCCTCTCAAACTAGGTAATCATTAACCTACAGTTCAAGCCACGACGAGAGTGCTAGTAGGCAGTGGCAGGGTTGTTGTCCACCCCTCTTTCTCAACCTCTCTGCAAATCGTGTGTGGCCCCTTTACTCCATATGTGAGTCTGGTCGGCAAGCTATCATTAGCCTGCATCATCAACAACCATGTTAGAAATGTCAACCTCAAATCATCAAATCAATGAAACATCACAGTAAATATATCAACCCAAAAGCACACTCCCTGACTCAGTCCGGAGTCCAAGGGGGTTCTACCGATGCCTCTGCATCCTCAAGGTCAAAAGCCCTGCACACTCAATAAAACTAAGTCAATAGCATCTGTCAACATCAAATAGTAACACATCATGTCCTCTGTCAATCGCATCATAATCAAGTATAAATGGTCTAACATCATAAAAGTCCAGATCACTTGCGAGCAAGTGTCCTCAAATAATAAGTTTTCTCAGTGCGCCAGAGCGGGATGTTACAAAATTGGAGACACATACAACGTATTCTGGTCCTAGCTTGGCCAAGATTGTTAGAATAAGTTTTTTCTCTTATGTAGACTTATCAATACCAAATTCACCCAAGCTTAATAGCAAAGATTTAAATTTAGTAAAAAAATCTTGTATACTATCAAAACTTTTAGGGTCTAAGGTATTCAACTCTACCTCAAGCATATGACCTCACATCTCATCCTGTTTTCCAAAGAGTCCTTCCAAGGTGGTACAGATCTTGTTTGGAGTCTTTCATGCGGAGACATGAAACCATAGATCAATGGAGATTAACTCAAGAAGTAGTCATGTGGCCTCATCCTTGCGGTTCGCCCATCTCATCTTCTCAATCGTTGATGTAGGTTATGTTTCTATCGCCATCGTCAAATTATACAGTCCTTTTCTTTTGATTTGGAATGACCTTGGGCTTCCAATCAAAATAATTGTATGGTGTGAGGATTACCACCAAGTTTTATTGTATAATAGTTGTCATATCCATATCTCCCACTGTTTCTAAGAACCCCTAAAAATTTACTCTCAATCTGCAAGTGAAAAATTAAGAAATCACGACAGAAATGACACTTTAAGTGAAAATTCATATCAGTTTGAAGAGATGATATCGAGACTTACTTTCTGAGAAAACGATGAGGAATCTTGCCAAACGGTTGAAAACCCACTTCCAAAATGGGTTGATTTACTTCTTGCATGGGCCGTTTCCTCAAAAACTTAATATGCTTGGGAGCAATCATTGTAGAAAGGTACGACCATAGATTCGTATCAGTTTCAGGAGGCTATATTGCATTTTACTTTCTGAGAAAATGATGAAGAATCTCACCAAATGGTTGAAAACCCACTTCCAAAATGGGCCATTTTACTCTCTTTGTAGGCCATTTCCTCAAAAATGTAATATTTTGGGAGGAATAACTGATGAAAGGTGTGACCACGGATTTAGCTGGTCGAAGCCCCGATTTTCCTTATTCTTTGGCTTGTCTGGCTTGCTCCAAGAAGCATAGCTCTGATACCATGTCAGTGTTTCATGGAAACCTACACAGGAGATCTAGCTAAAGAAAGTACAAACAAATCTTATCAATAAAGGAAGAGAGATTCAATATGGAAGAATGAGAAAATATATTCACACTACTCCAATAAGTTGATGATCGATACATAGATCATGATCAATATGATACAATGAATGAGTGGAATACACTCATATATAGGGAAAAACATTCCATAATTAAGAAAAGCAATCAAACAATTAGCTTTCCTTAGGAATGCATGCATGCATAATAGTGATGGTAAAAATAAAAAGTCTAAAATAGAACTAGTGAATTAACTCCCACTGAACTAGTGTGTCGAAAATAAAAATTTCTCCAACAGTCTCTATATAGCATAGGCTACACACATGACAGATGACGAATCGGTTGCGCAAAGGATTGCATACTTGCAGGAACTTGAGGAAGCGATATTTCTAGAATATTTTCATCAGTCAGTTGAGAAATCCAGATAGAAAGCTTTGGATGAAAGACACATTAAGTCCAAAATATTTGCACAAGGGGATAAGGTACTACTCTACGAAAACTGGTATCAGAAGCATCCAAGAAAGTTTTGCATGCATTGGTTGGGTCCATTTATAGTTCTGGAAATCTGACACTCTGGTGCAGTCAAGCTAGCTCAACTGGATGATATCCTTTGACTAGGTTGGGTGAATGGTGCCTTCCTAAAGCCCTACATTTCTCACGATTGAACCAAAGGACTATTTCTCCAGTACAAAGGAGCTTGTACAATATTTAGATTTTAAATTTCTGTAATTTATTTAATACATTTAATAACGTCAGAGTGTGCATAATGGTGCAATGACATATGCTTTTTTATTTCTGTCCAAGTGTTGCTTCTGTGTAGAAATTATTACTCGACCACCCAAGGTCGGAAGAGTCACCCTTACATTAAATGAATTCATTAAAAATGACATAGACCCTTATTGTGGTCAGAGGGGGGCAAATCTGAATTGTATCATAGCCCACACACCATCAACATCCTGTCGAGTAATACCCTTTATGGTAGCTATAATAACTTGTCAGAACGTTCTGTCAAGCCATAAACATGTGATATGCATGGATTCCATCGATATCCCCAATGGGATTCTCAACCGTTAAAATCATAAGCCCATCAGGTAGACCATGTCCCTGCGAGTCCATTCATTAACACCAAGATCACCTTAGGGATTTTACCCGTTATCAATCCCGTCGGATGTCGGATCCTGAGATTGCATTGTTGGCCTAATGATGAATGTCTTTATTAGCGATTACAGGGATCTCCCATTATCCCGTTTATAAGATATCATGAACCCAAGGATGTAGTATACCTAGGGAGGTAATATGGGGTACCTAGGGAGGTACCCAATGGGAATGTGGTTATTTATTATTAGAGGAACTCATTTAATATATGAGAATGCGGTCATTCAATGTAAGGTGGACTAGGTCCACTATATTAATAAAGGAATGTAGTATACCTAGGGAGGTAATATGGGGTACCTAGGGAGGTACCCAATGGGAATGTGGTTATGTATTATTAGTGGAATTCATTTAATACATGAGAATGTGGTTATTCAATGTAAGGTTGACTAGGTCCACTATATTAATAAAGGCCCACTATGGTAGTTAGATGTAATAAATGTGAGAAGGCTCTCTAGAAGGTTCCTAGGAGATAGAGAGATATATATAAAGACATGTAAGAAATGTAATGAAACATAGTGAAGAATATTGTGAATGTATCAAGAATTCTTGAGGAGTGTTATCCTTCCTTAAGGATTAATATATAGTGTTACCCTACCTCAAGGGTTTTGACTATTTCTTGTGTTCGGTATTTGGTGAATGGTTTGGTGTTTATTATTGATTTATTTTGATATTTATCTTCAGATCTGTTCAGGAACTTAACAATTGGTATCATAGCACTTTCCTTGGCCAAAGAAGGGGAGAAATATTTTCTCTTTTTGCAGATGTTTTTTCTAGGGAAAAAAGAGGATGATGCACTTTAGGTTCAGATGTAAAAATTTCTATGTATAATTTGTCCAAACAAATTGGATATTTGAATTTATCTTGGAAAAATACCCAATTTCAAAAAATAAATCAACTGAAATGGAGTCTGGGAAGTAAAGTTATGAGCATTTTAAATTCAATGGTTTTTTAGGGTTTTTCCGAAAAAGCCGCGATTTTCTACAGTAAGTTATTTTTACACCCTAGTTTTTGTTGAAATTTTATTCCAAGAATGTTGTATTTTACAGGAAGAGATGATGGCCCTAGTAATGTAGCATATATACAATTCTTCAAGTCGGTATGGAAAGAAAAGTGGAAATCTCATCTACACTGGGGTGTCAAAGATGAGGCTCTCATATGGAGGAAATCATTTGACTATTCTGAGTGGATGTCATCTTCTGAGGAATCATTCGAAATATTAATTTTAGACAAGTGGTCTCATGCCAAGATTAAGGATAAAGAAATATCCAAGGTTTTATTTTCATGTGGCAAATTTCTATTACAAGTTCATGGTTGTATTCATAAGGAGAAGGTTATTGTTTCTATTAACCCTAGTTTCCAACAAAATTTTATCAATGTTCAGTTGGTTAATAGATTGCAAATTTCTGCAAAAAATATCCAAAGCACACAGGTTGAGGGTGAAAATTTTAAAATTTTTAAATATTTGAAGCTCAGTATGGATAAATATGTGTTGCATTCATATTTTTATGCTATGGATATGAATGAAGTGGATATTATTTTGGGATATCCTTGGATAGAATCAGTGGGTACCATTAATATTAATGTGAAAAAGAAGTTTTTGAAGTTGTGGTACAAGAAAAAGAAAATCACATTGCAATATGTGTCTCTTAATAAGAAATATGGGCCCACACAGGCCAACAAAGAAGTTATTATCAAGTCCAAAGTTGAATCATAGGCATATTCTACAGAAGGAGATGAGGCAAAACCACAGGAAGGAAATAGTTAGGAAGATAAGGAGGTCATTGATTCAAAGACACAATGTGTTGCAGATTTGAATAAAAAAGAACAGATTCCTACAGTTATTGTATATATTCATCCACATCATATAGAGAAACAACAATCATCAAGGCAAGGGTGTGAGATTCAACACATTTATGCACCAATAGGGCTCCAGACATGAAAATGATCAAGAGGTGCATGGAGGAATACCAACATTATGGGAAGAGATCAGGCTACAGAAACAATCTCATGGCAACACTAACATGATCCATAGTAGGATCATGGTGGCAAGGTAGCAGATGGACATCATGTTTTACTTCCATTGGGATGGATGGATGGTCTTACTTGGTACCAATTGGCTACATTGCTTAGCCAGTCATATTGTATGGTTTCTTCTCATGTTTCAAGGATGACACATGTGAACGGGGATGGAATGTGGTTATGTATTATTAGTGGAAGTCATTTAATATATGAGAATGTGGTCATTCAATGTAAGGTGGACTAGGGCCACTATATTAATAAAGGAATGTAGTATACCTAGGGAGGTAATATGGGGTACATAGGGAGGTACCCAATGGGAATGTGGTTATGTATTATTAGTGTAAGTCATTTAATATATGAGAATGTGGTCATTCAATGTAAGGTGGAATAGGTCCACTATATTAATAAAGGCCCACTATGGTAGTTAGATGTAATAAATGTGAGAAGGATCTTTAGAAGGTTCCTAGGAGATAGAGAGAGCTATATAAAAAAGTGTAAGAAATGTAATGAAACATAGTGAAGAATATTGTGAAGGTATCAAACATTGCTTGAGGAATGTTATCCTTCCTTAAGGATTAATATATGGTGTTACTCTAACTCAAGGGTTTTGACTATTTCTTTTGTTTAGTATTTGGTGAATGGTTTCGTGTTTATTATTGGTTTATTTTGAGATTTATCTCTAGATCTATTCAGGAACTTAATAGTGAGACTCACTATTTGTCTCAACTACCCTCTGGTTTTGAGCTATCTACACCCTAGCCTAATCTGTGAAATACTCTGCTCCCCAGTCGCGACACCGATCCCCAACTCATCTAGTTTTATAGCAATTCAGAGTCAACATGCTGAGAGTAATAGGAGGCCTAATTTTGAATCCCAAAGAGGCAATCCCTAATGAACCGTATGATCCCCAGGTTGAGGTCATGGGCGATGTCAAGGGAAAGGCCAAGAAATTAAAACTCCTCGACCTTGACCTGATGGACCAAGTAGTATTGCTCAAATGAACATTAGTGTGTTTTGGGACTTGGATCCAAACTTAATGGGGGCATGCAGTTTGTCCCAAAACCAGAATTCTTCAAATTCTTCAATCCCACCATTATGCACCTCAGGGATCTACCAGTTTTTAGGGCCACTGGTGAGGTTGCACGGTGCACCATATTTTTGATTAGCCGAGTGCATGACAAGATCTTATGGATTAAAAAAAGATACCCAATTCATGCAGAGGACATCCAGAAGCTCATTGGATTGTCCCTTGAGGGTGAGGATGTATATAAAGGATTCCAAGGCCCGAGAAAACATGGTAAAAATAAGGGAGAAGTCAACATATATGAGAAATTCCACACAAAGAGGGGCAGACGCACAACAAATATTGAGCCAATTCTATCAGAGATGGTCTAGACAACATGTTACATGATCACAAGTAAGTTTATGCACTCATATTATAAGGGAGATTGCACTTTAGATGCTCTCTCAGTAGCATAATTTTATGCAAATGGAGCAGTTTTTAACTGGTGCATCTACTTGTTATAAGAGCTCCTCATTTCTTGCAAGGAAGATCAGGAGAAAGGAGGAACCTTCACCTATGGATACCTTCTCATTTCATTTGCAATGTGGAAGTGGCAACCACCCATAGGAAGACAGTTGGAACCTGCAGATCAGGGGCACCTAGCAAAAATGTTCGAACCTTGGCATTCAAGGTTGGACTCAGATAACATAGAATTCAGGAACGTGGCATTCTTGAAGTGGTATAACCAGCTCATAGATGCAACTCAGTTTTTTCTCATACCACATGAGCTATTAAATATAAACACAAGGAATATAGCATTTGGGATAAATCGCCATTATATTTTTGTCTAGCCAAGGCATGTGAAGCCTGAGGACTTCCACACAAGGCCAATACCATTTTACCTTGACAAATAAGCCTTTGAAAAAGAAGTCATGTCATTGAATTATGTTAAGTGCAACCCTCACAAGTAAGGTATGCACTACCTCTTGCCACCAGAGCTTATGAAGAAAAAGGGACAGGAAGAAGAAGCAGAGGAATATCAACCTCTAGAGTGGAAGAAGAGGACATTGACATTTTTTTCATAGATTCCAGAATAGGCAGTGCTATTAGGTAAGGATGTCAATGAGATCCTCATTGTTGCATTCATAGGGGATGTCTGAATAAAGAAACCTCAAACATGTGTTTCCCCTGCCAAAGTTATAAATCCACAACCAATATCCATGGATCTACCTTGTACTAGGGAAACCACCCATGTTGCTCAGACTATGATTAACATCATAGATGACCCTGATCCAGACTCCAGTGCATACACAACCCTTATTACCGAGCAAGTGCCAATGCCACCGCAAGACACCACTGTTCCCTCCCAACCCACTTCTCCTGAACCAATGCAACTAGATATCCCTGAACCATATGATAATGTGGAAGAACCCACTTTCTTTACTATTGTATCCTTGAGCCAACCAGTTTCTCTGATTATATCGATTTTGGTCACTCTTCCCTTGACAGAAAGTCAACAACTAGAAGTACCACTACTTACTCCAATAATGTAAGTTTCAATTACTCAAAGTCCTCTCTCAATGGTCAGTGTTGAGGTTCCAATGATCATAAGTGAGACTCCATAAGTTTCACTACCAATGGAGACAATAACATAGCTGGTTCAAATAGAACCGAAAACACCATTAGGACAAAGCACAACATCACTGAAATAACAACTGGAGCCAATAATCTAGAATCCATAGCAGTGTGTAGAGCTAATACAACTTTGGTTGGAAAAGAAAGTGGTTCTCCCTATACTTCCAACAACTATGAAGACCACACTTGCACAAAAATTGCAAGGTCCATCTCCAGGAGAAGAATAAGTGGAGACATCCTCAGAACACTCCATGGCTAGCAGATTTTTGCGTCAAGCTAGAATACCCTTGGACGCCACTCTTACATACAACGAGTTCACTCATTTTCCAACACCGTAAATAGTAGGCCTAATTAGAGCCTCTACTGACAAATTAGAGCATAGGATCCAGTAGGGAAAAAGGGAAGTTGACTTCTATAAGAAAGAATGACTCATGGAACAAACACAAGGAACACGGAAGGAGCATTTGAATATTCAAGAGAGAATAAAGTAGAAAAAGTAAAGGAAAAAATAACATAGGCTTGGAAAACCTTCAGAAAGACAACACCTCAGTTGCCAGAATCCATTGCAACAGATGAGCCATCATAATAGATTGAATTGGTTCAATTAGCCTGTACTGATTTGGAATAATGAGCTAAAAATCTTGAAGTGCAGCTGTGGGAAAGAAAATTAGAAGCCTAATTACAACCCCACAAGCTAAAGGAATAATTGGAAAAGGTTGTTATGGAAGGAAACAATGCCAAAATAACACTGCATAAAAAGACTATGGAGTGCACTACAATTTTCAAAGATACCAGTGATTGGATGTGAGTAATCTCACAACACAACTAGACACTAGAGGACTTGTGCTTAAAGATCCAATCCTTCAATGAGGAATTGGTCAAAGCACTGGATCCACTCGAACAAGAAGTGAAATTTGACAAGATTAAACAAGTGGATAATGATATGAATTCATTGTTTGAATCTCAGATAGTGGCTAAGAAAGAACGTCACGAATTTAGAACAATAGTGCAAGTCGCTTACCTACATATGCATCAAGTGGATGCTATCGCTGACTCGGAATGGAATTCCCTTGTTGCATCCAAACTAGAAGATTTCACCACAGGGGAACCCCAACAATTTGTTTTTGAAGCTCCAGTGCTTGCGAGGAAGTGGTAGGACAAGGACAAGAACTTCCAGGTAGTCAGGAAGAAAGCCATGGAACTGGTACTTGAATTGGGCCCTTCATTTGAAGGAGATAAAGAAGAAGCAGTCCAAGATGGAAGTGGAAGAAACCTGGAAGAAAAATGCAAGGGACAAACAACAAGAGTAACTAGAGACTACAAAAGAGCTAAAGACTTGACTCAGTGCAAGTCAAGGATTGTGGTTGGAGCCTGTTGGGCCCTTCGTTTTGATGAATAGAAGTTGTGAAAGCTATTTCACAGCCAAAAAACCGAACCAAGGAAGGAACATAAATAGCACAATAATAAACAGTTAGAACAAAAACGAGTTAGAAGGACAACAAAACACTAGTTTTTGGAGAAAAAGGTTGCAACCGAATCAAGAAGATGAGAGAACTCTCGGGTTCTCAACTAGTAATCCTGGATCAGATTATAGATGTGGGATCAATATGATTGTAAAAATGGGGGATGATGAGAATGATTATTATTATTGTTGATATTGTTAGCCTAGCTAAATCCTAAGATCTAGGTTAGGAACTAGTCTAATAATGTAATAGAGTCATGTAGTACTGTAGGGTTGAAAAGAGTAAGGGACTAAGATAATCTTATCTCACAGTAGTGTAGAAGAACTTGTTGATTATCTTTGGCATGACCAATTGCATATGTTGTTGGAGTTACTTCAACACACACCTAAAATTTATTTTTCCTAAGGTTCTTCCTATGTTTATTAGTCATTTTTCAATCTCCTATATTTTAGGAAGAATATTCCTCTAGGGAGAATATTCTCTTCAGTTTTCACTTCAGTTTGATCAGTTGTGTGGAGTCTAGATGCTACATTGGGATTATCACCATGGAACATTGGGATCATCACTAGATAATGCACATTGTCCTTGGGCTCATCACCAGACTAGAACATTACCCATGATTCCCTGATCTCCTCCTCACTTCACTCTGTTTCAGTCAGTTAACTGAAGACTGATAGACTAGTTAACTCAGCTAGGTGGAAGTTCACTCCCGTAACTGGCCGAGAGACTAAACTAGGTGTAAATTTACTCCTGTAACTACTGGTGTGTGTCCATATCACTCTATACCACCACTATGGCGCATTGGCTTCTCCTATAGTGTGCATTGGTTGAGTTATACATAGTATATCATGTGTAAATTATCATTCATTCATTTGGTTAATGAGAATTCTTCCATTCTTTCTCTCCTACTTCTCTTTTCTTCTATTTTATCTGCAACTGTGTATGTCAATTCCAAGCTAGATCTATTCTATGTAATTTCAACACATTTACATGGTATCAGAGCCAACAGACTACTCGGGAAAAAACACAGCAAATTATTTTTACAGGTACCGAAGATTGAAGACAGCGGGAAAATGGAATTTCCAAAAGAATTCATTCTTACACCTTACAAATTATTTTCATGGAAGGAGAAGATGATAATTCATATTCGAAGCAGAGGATTGTATAGGTTAACCATGAACACAGAGATAGAACCAACATCAGACATATAAAAATACAAGTATCTAAATCGAATGGATGAAGCATTCAGAACAATATGCAGTCTCATTTCTCCTGAACTTCTCTTTCACATATCCACCTGTAAAACCCCCAATGAATCCTAGACCACCATGGAAGAGAGTTTTGGAAAACAATATGAGATGAGGGGACACATGCTTGAGGTGGAATTTCTCACATTGGATCCAAAAATATTCGACAATATCCAAGATGTCATTACCAAATATAAGGATTTGTTGTCGCAACTCAAGGCTTGCGGGGTTGATAAATCTAAGGAGGAGAAACAAATGGTTCTCACCATTCTATCCAAAGTTGGTCCATAATAATAAGTGTTTGTATCCACATTTCATTAATTTATATTCACCTCCATATCTACTTAGACGATGCCCTCTCTTGAGGCCTTTATTGAGTCTCTGACACAAGAGCAGAACAAGCTCATCAATATGGGAAAAATCAAATGCCCAAAGGTGCATGCACTTATTGTGCAAGATGGAAGTGGTCATCAATATTGGAAGTCTGAATATAAATACAAAAGGAAAGAACATGAAAATCCAAAGAAGGAAGGGTACTCAAAACCCTTCAATGATGCCTCTAGATCCAAAGGTGGAAAGGGAAGAGAAGGGGAGAAATGCACTTACTGCCATAAAAGATTCCATACAGAATCCACATGTATGCAGAAACAGATAGATATAATGACCCAAATACTTCACCAAATCAACATTGGAGATCGCATCCCCGAGGTTTCCAAGAAGAAGAATCCATAAGATCAGAATCCCAAGAAAGGAAATTCTAGCCATGCTTTGATTTCCATCAACTCATATCTCGATGCTTGGATCATAGATTCAAGAGAATCAAATCACATGGATTCCACAAAAGATGTTTATCATTCATTGAATGCATGCAAAGGTCCTCCTATTCTGATGGGGACAACTCTTCAGTCAAGGTCACCAGAAAAGGAAGGATCAAACTCACAAACGAAATCTTCGAGAATGTGTTGCATGTTCCAAAAATTTCCATCACTCTTCTCTCCATGTATCATATGAAAAATTTTGACACCAGAAATAGATTCATATTCACACCTGATGTAGTGGATATCTATGACATGCAAACCAATTCCATGGTTTCTATCGGTTGATCAGGGGATCAAATTTTGCTCAAAAATTCAAAGTGCTCAGAATCACTTCAAATCAAATGAGAGCATAGGCCTCATTGTTACAAACCCAACGCAACTCATTTGGGTTAAAACGGACGTCGGGAGCGAGAGATATCACGTTCTGTTCAAAATGGTAAACATGCAAAAAAGGGATGCTGATTGTACAGTCCGTACAGTCCATACGGACGATGACATGGCAGGCTGTACGATGATATGGCAGGCCATACGATGATGTGGTAGACATTTATTGGACAGTTGGCATGTGACATGGTTTGTTGGCAGCGAATGGGATGGTGACACGTGGCCCAATCAATGGCTGCCACATGTCACTTGTTTGTTGGTTAAAATCTTTGCACTCAGTAGAAGTCGACCCCGTGACCTCCAGGGCAGGGTAAAGCTTTGGGAAAGGTTTCCCAACCAGCGTGCCTGCACATGTTACTTGATATATATATGCGTTGCAATGTATTTAACATCGTATAAATATATGTTATATTGCATGCGACTGGAGCTACGACGGTTAGACCCACCATAACATATGTTATAACCATTTGAATATGCACGGTTTGGTATGACATGTGACCAAAATATATATGTGAACGGGTTTAAACATTATGGTTATCAGCAATTTTAAAACTTAAGCCCTGTTGTGTTATAGTGCACGGTCATGTGACGACCATGTGCCCACGGGCCTTGGTAGTTAAGGCCGGAGCGTAACTGTTCGACCGTTTGGACCGGTTGTGCGGTTGCACCTGGTGCCAAGTTTTTACGCTTTAAATTACGTGTAGGCTAGGTTGAGCCAAGGGAGGTGCATTTTGTAGATGCAGAGACAACAAGCTTGAAGGGAGACTTCCAGGAAGCCTATCTACTTCAATTTTTGGCCAAACGAGGTGCCGAAAAAGCCCAGCTAAGGGTTTTTGGACGTTCTGAAGCCATTGGAGCAGTCTATTTGGAATTTTGAGCATTGTAAAGCACATTTTTGATCATTTTGATCAAATAATACAAATGATCCATTGGAAGCTGGACCAGAAGATGTAGCCCAAGAGAGGGGTGAACTCCTTTATCATTTGTTGTGTTATGTGTTTTTTGTTCATTGATTATGTTGTTGTTTATATGCATCTTGAATGAGTAAACCCTATTAAAGTTGTGTTGCAAAGTTGATCCATTTTCATTTTAACACATAAATTTAAATTGCAAATATTTTCAAGAATACAAGTGTTCTTCATTTTTAGATCACCGGTGAGGTAAATCATCAATCTAGACTTTACACATTTTTTGAGTTTATTGAACAAGATTTTGCATTACTTCTTAACCATGATGATTAAAGAAGTAGGATATGGCATGAAAGGTTCAGGCATTTAAATTTTAGATATATGAAACACCTTAGCAAGAAGGGAATGGTTGATGGTCTACCCGACATCCACTTCTGCAAAGGAATTTGTGAAGGATGTGTTCTTTGGAAACACCCTCAAGAGAAATTCAACAAAGGAAAGACTTAGGGAGCTTCCTCTCCTTTATATATGATCCATAGTGACCTCATGATCCCTTTTCCACATCCATCAATCAAAAAATCAAGGCATGTGCTCATTTTTGTTGATTATTTCTCATGCTTCACATGGATTTTCTTTCTCAGGAACAAATTAGAGGTCTTTCAACACCTCAAATATTTCAAAGCCCTTGTTGAGACACAATCATGAAAGAAAATAAAAATCCTCTGAACTGATAATGAGGGAGAGTATGTCAACCATGAGATCCATAATATTTTTCATGAGGTAGGGATTCAGTTGCAACACATAGTTCCCTATACTCCACAACAAAACAGAGTTGTTGAGTGCAAAAATAGATCTCTAAAAGAGATGGCATCTTGCATGCTACATGAAAAGTCACTTCCATAGAAATTATGGTCCAAATAACTTAATTGTGCAACCTACATCCAAAAAATATCTCCCCATAGATATTTCAAGGATAAGACCCCCTACGAGGCTCGGAACGACCTCAAACCGGAGGTGACCCACTTTCGTATTTTCGGTTCAAGTGTATGGGCCCAGATTCCCTCTGAAAAGAGGAAGGCACTTGATCCACATAGAACAAAGTGTATCTTTTTTGGATACCTCGACGATGATAAAGGATATAGACTTATTGATTTTTCCTCGGATCGACTAATCATTGAGAAAAGCATACAATTCGAGGAAAGTGTCTTGCATGTACCTCAATAGCCGCATGAAGACACCTTTGTTATTCCACCTATCAGAGATGATGAGCATGCACATGCTGACACTTCTTCATATGAGAGCTCCAATTCATAAGACTCGTATGATCCATATACATATTCAATACAGTCAGATGCATAGTCAGTGCATGCAGATGCATATGTAGAGCCAGAGCCGAGGCCCAAGTGGGCTTAGACTAATCTTTAAGATGCATGGAATCTTATTAGGGATATATATGATACTAGGAGGACTAGATATGATTTCGAGGATCTTGGTTTGAGCATTCTCCTTACCCTTACCTCTCCTATTCATCATGGTTGCACTTCAGGTGAGACCTATTCCCTCCCAGGAAGATCAAAATTCTAGCGCACTAAACTACATCGATACCTTTTGTTGGTAACTTGAAGAGGACCCTAGTCTGATCAATTTTGAGCCAAAAAGAAGTAATGTATGAGGCGTATGCTAAGAATATAGAGGAAATACACCTACTACAAGGGGGAAATAATTCCATGTACCTAACCCAATATTATAATGAATATTCCTTAGTAGTAAACAAATACCTAAAAGTGAATCAAACAAAGAAGTTTTGTCCTCTACTCAATATAGGATGTTTTCATATGCATTAAAAGCTAAGATGCATAAGAAGTATGATTTTAGACCTATACAGAAGGAAACCAACCAGGATAGTCATCCTCATCCTAATAAGTCTAGCCCAAGTCTTTATATGGATAAATTCAAAGAAAAAAATAATATTCCCAAGGATAATGAGGCTAGGGAACCTTCAAAGATAGAAAGGGAAGTTAAAAAACTTGAGGAATCAGTTCCACCTTTTGACATTGAAAAATAATTGTCCAAATTCAAGATTCTTTTCCCACTAGTGGAGTTGGCTAAAAATCCTTCATATCACAGGAAGATTGAGGAAGTCATACAAGGAAAAGGATCAACATGCCCTCCTGATACTATAAATATGCAAGATGAGTCCCCCACTATATTTGTTGGCCCTCACATAGATGAAAAAAGATAATTTGTTGAACCTTTCTATGTGAAATTGAATATCCATGACATAATGCTTCACAGTTATGTGCTTGAATCTGGAGCATCATATAACCTTATTCACAAAGTAGTCACGGAGAAGTTAGGACTAGAAACAACTAGGCCGTATCATGACCTCTATTCTTTTTATTCCATAAAAGAGAAATGTGATGGGTGATCAAAGATATGGTAGTTACTTTGGCTCAACTACTTGTCAAATGTAACATCACCCGACCCCCTAGATCTCGTTTAGGTGGATGAGGTGTTAAATTTTTTCTTTTTCCCAACTACTTTATTTCTCCAATTATACCCTGTAGAATAATTATTCTCATCGAGAGTTTTCCAACGACTGTAACCATGCTCAATTCCGATCTATGGATCAAAATTTACATCCCTCCAAAGTTTTTGGGTCTTCAGTAGCCAACAACCAGCTCATTACCACGTGGCTTCTTATTAATTGATTCATTCGAACTGGAAAAAATACATTATTTTCATGGGCCTGAACCTTTGAACCACCTTCATCGTCAGTATTTATTATCCCATAGTTCACCCCCACTAACAAAACCTCAAAAATGATACTCCAACATGTACTTTCCCCAGATTCGATAGCTCTTGACTCTTGATCTCTACAGTCCATATCACATCGGTGATGCCAACTTACATGGGGGTTATCATCTGTCCCTTACCATTCAATGTGGACCTTACGATGGATCTTTTAATCTCATCTATCCACCGACCAATGACTATCATTAATCTCGACTTCTGTCGTCATCAATGATTATTCCATCGTCATCGACATTTCTCGACCAAACCTAACCTTACTAACCTCCCATGCTCCGATGATGACACTTCTGGATCTAACGGTCCAAATATCCACATCACATCTTTGATGAGATCGATGGTCCTCATCATCTTTCCTTTCCAGATCCTTGTCAACCAACCAATATGTGACACCTATCCCAAGGGTTTAACACCAACAGGGGCCAGTCTCAGTCCTTTCCATGAAGTATGAGCTTCCATGTGTCCTCCCTTTCACATTGTAGAAACCCTCGCCATCATGAAGTTTCTCCTTTCCTATCCTAACTCATGTAGAGTCCTACATGGCATCTGAGTCGGTACTTAGGACACATGGCCCTACCCAAATCCACCACCTGGATTGACACGTGGCACTCAAGCCACATCACTTTTCACCCCCTCAAAGTGCAATAACACATTTCCACATGGAAAAATATCCAATTCACTTGTGGACCCTCCATGTGGACTGATTTGGCATACACATCATCGCTTATCATTGGCACATCCTTCTAAGTGATGACACTTATCCTTTGCGTACTAGGTAGCAACATCATCCTTATCAATGTGACATCACCTTCCTCCTAGCTTCATCCCAACGAAACCCATCAAGATCAAAAGTCATAATTCTATATCAATTGGGATCCGATTAATGATCATGATTTCTCCTCAAAGTCTTCTCATCGGATTTCTCCAACATAATTTCCTAGGAATTCTTTGATGGCTAAATGCTTCGACCAATGGTCTAGATCCTATGATGCCAATTCTGATCAACGAACATGATAAAATCACCTTTCCAAGGTATTGAAATTGATAGGGATCCACCCCCTATTACCTCGACCATTTACAAGCCACCATGTGTCTTCCTTGTACCCATAGGATCTTTCTATCAGCATGATGTCACCCTTCCTCTCAATCATGTCTAAGGGTTTCCATGCCAGTCAATGGTTGCGATCACTCTGAAATATTCTTTAATGGATCGATGAATCTAGTCAGTTCCGAGTCTCATCCCAGCCTAACCATTTAATGCTTCGACGACACTACTACGATCAATGGTCATTATCTCTCTAATTATTCTTCGATGGATCCAACGGACAACAACATTCTTGATCCTTAGCAAGCCCCAAATGTGAGGAACCCTGACCAATGACCAATATTAATTTGCTACATCGAAATAGACGACTGTGATTCTTTCTAGGGAAACGACATGAGATTTCATAGTTTTAAGAATTATCTTCAAGAATTAGCCAAACTCAGGTCTTACGTAGATAATTTCCAAGGCTTACCAAGCCTTTAGGATTATCTTCAATACTTCTCTAACAACTAAGACCTTTCCAATTTCCATGTAGGTAGAGAATCATGCCCTGCACACTTTCCATACCCATACAAGGGAATTTCTAGCTCATGTTGGCTAAGCTACATCATATTTGAGCTAAGAAAAAGTATAGAAATATAGAATGAATACCAACAACATGCATTCAAGTATAAATTCTTTTGATCTGATATTCACTACTTTATTTTCACTACCCATGTACAAGAATTATGCAATATGGATACAAGATACACATGCAACGCATTCATGAAAAACCATAACAGAGATGCATAATTCCATCAACTACTACCATGAATGAGAATATATAATTACATTTCCTGAAAATTCTAGTTGCATATACAAAAGTATTATTACAACAACAATTACTCTTGTATATAACATAATAATTACTATTCCTGGGCATTTCTGACAACATAATTATTGTAGCATAATAGAACTTCAAATACCCATAACAAGAATACATAAGCATTTACACAATAATTTAAGTAAGAATATAGTGGACACTTATCTGTATAAATGAGCCACCAATTGCATGCATACCTCTGACTTTCCTCAAAGACTTAAATTTTGCCTCTTATAACGAAGCAACAGATCACCCCCAAGTCAGGGCTTAAACTCCACTTGGGAAAGTAAATCCTATGTAGGTAAGGTCACTCGATAGCGACAAAATTTCCAGTTTAGGTGCCAAGTTTAATAGCCAACCTATAGTCTATCATTCCCCACATGCATGTCCCACCCCAGGAACTGTGTCCCTTCTATTCTCAAAGTTATTTCGGCTTCCCCACTTCCCTTCTAGGGATTCAACAACAGGATGGAAAGGAAGTCTAAGTTCCCTGTAGTTGTAGCTTGGCACCTTGGGAATCAAATTCCCAACAATTCTCTCACCTGGAGAGAATGCCCATGAGACTAACAACATGTTTCTTCGAAAAAAATTATCTCAACTAGAGAGAATGCACACGTGACTGAAAACTCGCTTCTTCAGCTTAATTCCTAGCAAATCCCACTTCAAATGGTTTCAAGAAAAATGGAGATGGAAACAAGTACATACAACAACATCGGGGAAATGGTATGAATGATGGAGAGCAGGACCAACCTCCTTGAATGAGAGAATTCCCCCTCCAAAATGCACTAAGGTTTTCTATTTTGTTTTCATGCTCATGAAGTGCCACTTGTCACTTCTAAAACTTCCTTTTGAACCACTTGGTGATTCATTTCCTACCTTTGGGGAATTAAGATAAATTGGTATATCCCATAAAGTGATTTTAGGAAATATTTAATAATATTTCCGTTGGTTTAAGGCCTTAAGTCTTATCTCTCTTCCTAGACCCTTAGCCCCATTTTCCCATCTAGTGGAGTTTAACCCTACATATGCTTTCTGTCAGGATGGTCTACAGTAGTGATTATTTTTCATTAAAATAATAGTGGTATTACTTAATACAAAAGAGGTTCATTGGCCCAAAAATTTCCTAACTCAACAACCTACGTGCACAACTGTATTTACATTACAATTTAAGTTTTGGCCTAGGGGTATTACATCCCCCCCCTTTATTTATGCATTGTCCTCAGTGCAGTATATATATACACATTTACATTCAAAAACTTCAAAAGTTTACAAAATGATGTAGGTACTCTACCCGAATAGAAACCTCATGTTCACAAGTTTCTTCTTTAGGACTGTACCAGGTCCATTGGAACTTTACCATATTTATGAATCGATTCCGGTGCTTCTTGGTTTTCCAGTTCAGAATGCATATTGGTTGTACTTGGAATTATCCCTCTGGATCTACTTTAAGAACATTCCAATCAATGACATGATTAGTATCTGGTACATTCAGACTCATCTTAATAGATTCTCGGCACCCATTGTTATAAGAAAAATCAATCAAGTGTAAATAATCCTCCCATTTTGAGGGGTTGTCCATTAAATACATTCTCAACATGTCCTCTATTACTTGATTGACTCTTTATGTTTGTCCATCTCACTCAGGGTGATAAGATGTTCTGAAATTTAAATCTGTGCCAAATCCTTTGAATATCCCCTTCCAAAATTTCGATGTGAACTTGGGATATCTATTAGACACAATTGTCTTAGGTATACCATGAAGTCTGGCTACTTCCTTCAAATAGATATCCGAAATGTTGGCTACCTTGTGAATTAACTTTATAGGAATAAAATGGGCAGCTTTAGTAAGCTTTTCCACAAATATCATAATAGAATGATATTGTTTGATAGTCCTGGGTAGTTTAGTAATAAAATCCATGGTTACAACTTCCCACTTCCACTCAGGAATGGGAAGAGGTTGTAGAAAAATAGTCAGGTGTATGTGCTCAGCCTTGAATTTTTGACATTCAAGGCATTTAAGAATGAAATTTGTAACCTCCTTTTTCATTCCTTGCCAATAGTATAACTTTTTGATAGTTGCAATTGTCTTTTGGTATCCTAGGTGCCCAACATAAGGCACTTTATGCATTTCTATTAATAGCAGGTTTTTCAACTCCTGGCCATCTGGAACATAAATTATGCTCTTAAACATGAATATTTCATCCTCCCTCAACTCATAATTAACAATTTACTACTGCATTTTCCCATGCTGTAGCTTTCCTTTTATTTCCACATATGTTTGATATGATTTTGCAACCTCTAAAATTATGCTTTGTAATTCATACTTACAAAAGATAATGGTTGCAACATGTATTTCATGTACTCTTTTGCTGAGTGCATCAACCACCTTTTTCTCCTTACCTTTGATGTGATTAATACAAAAGTCACATTCGTTGAGAAATTCTAACCATTTTCTTTGTCAAGAATTTAGGGTTGGATTCCCGAATATATATTTTAGACCATTATGGTTTGTTCTGAACTCAAACTACTTTCCCATTAGGTAATTCCTCCACATCTTCAAAGAATGAAAAATATATTCCAACACTAAATCATGAGTGGAATACAATATCTATTGTTATTTCACCTTCCTTGATTCATAGCACACCACATGGACATTCTGACTAAGGACTCCACCAACCCCTTCTTTGATTGCATCGGTGCATATGATAAATTATTCATTAGGATCATCAATTTTTAATATGGGTGCACTTGTGAGTAAGCTTTTCAAGTGTTGAAAGCTTATCTCACACCCTTCTTCTGTAGAGATGTGATTGGGTGAGCGATTCTTGAAAACCCTTCACTGAACCGCCTATAATAACCTGAAAGCCCATGAAGGACCTCACCTCATAGACATTTATAGGTGCTGTCCATCCTTCGATGGATTTAATATTTTTTTAATCTATTTCTATCCCTTCCTCCAATATGATTGGAACAAATAATGAATATTTCTCTGGTAGAAAGATCATTGATTCAACTTGGCATAAATTTGATGCTCTCTCAATACTTGGAGCACCCTTATAGAGTGTTGTTCATTTTATTCTTTAGATTTGGAATAAACAAGAATTTCATCCAGAAAGATAATGACAAACTTATCCAAGTATCCTATGAAAATGCCATTCATTAAACACATGAAAAAAACAAGTGCATTCAATAATCCAAATGGCACCACTATGAACTCATAGTGGCCATACCTTGTTTGGAAGGTAGTTTTTCTAATGTATTCTTCTTTAATCCTCACTTAGTGATATACGGATCTGAG
Source organism: Picea mariana (assembly GCA_032191745.1). Classification (NCBI taxonomy): domain Eukaryota; kingdom Viridiplantae; phylum Streptophyta; class Pinopsida; order Pinales; family Pinaceae; genus Picea; species Picea mariana. Next base: position 156,381 of record JASDQU010241998.1, read on the forward strand.
ATAAATCTTGGAAAATACCTTTGTATATTTTAGTTGATGAAAGAGGTCATATATCCTTGGCAAAGGATATTTGTTCTTTACGCTTACTTTATTTAGCCGCCTAAAATCAATGTAAAGTATCAAAGTGCCATCCTTCTTTTTCACAAATAATATTGATGCACCCCAAGGTGATACACTTGGATGCATATACCCTTTCTTTAGAACTTCCTCCAACTTCATTTGTATCTCCTTCAACTCAGGTATGCTCATCCCGTTAGGAGCCTTGGATACAGGGGCTACTCTCTGCATTAGATTAATGGAAAAATCAATATTCCTCTTGGGTGGTAACTCGAGAATTTCTCAAAATACATCTTCAAATTATTTTATGACTGCATAATCCTCAATGTTTAACACCTTATACTTAGTAGCTTCCTCCATATGTGCTTCAAATATTTGACATCCCTTTTTGAAACTTTTCTTCAGCTACAGGGATGAAGCTTCTCTGATAGTTACAACTCTTGGGATACCTTGTACTATTCTAAAGTTTCCCTCCTCATCCAAGAAAGTAAAGGATTTATTGTAACATTCTAGAACAAAACGGTTCTCATCTAGCCAATCCATACCAATGAGGCAGTCATAATATCCCAAGGGTATGAGGTTCATGTCTTCTTTGGTATTCAGTCCATTCATGTTCATTGGACATGCCATAAACATCTCATTAATTTTCCTTTAGATCCTGTAGCTAGCTGTACCAACCATGGTTTTCCAAGTTTTCTTTTTGGTAATTGAAACCTTTCTACCATCTTAGGATATAGATAACTATCACTAGCTCTTGAATCAATTAAAATAACAATAGGTTGGTTGTTAATATTACCTTACACTTCAATCATGAGACACTGAAACTAGGCCTTCTTGTTGTTGAGTGTTGCATAAATACTGGGTACATTTTTTTCCATGTCTTCAATTGTTTCAACTTGATGTACATTGTGAACAAATCTCACTTTTTTAGCTCTATGAGGACAATCCCAGTACATGTGGTCTCCATTACAACCCCAACACTGCATTGGTTGTTACCTTAGTATTTGTCCCATGGTTTCAGTCATCCCAAGATCCTTGGGAGCTAGCTGTCTTTGAGTGTTATTTCTAAAAAATGATGGTTTTCTTCCCTTATTCCTCTATTCCATATTACTTATCTTCTTGTCCTCCCAAGTATTTTGGAAATTTGATCTTCCTCTATGTCCATCATAAATACATTTAACTCTCCTTATGGTCTCTTCCAGTTTCTTGGGACCATCATACTATATCTTATCGGTAATAAATGATGGAATCCCACTTAGGTACCTTTGAATCTTCGCATATTCATCCTTGATAAAAGGCACATATTTCAACAAATCTAAAAATATTCTTTCATACTTGTCAATGGTCATGCTTCCAAGTTTGAGTTCAATGAACTCTTTCATTTTCCTATCATAGTAGCATTTGGTTAAATATTTATTTTCATAATATCTTTTGAACTACCTCCAAGTAAGCTTATTCTCATCAATGTGTTGCACTTGTACAAACTGATCCCACCACATTGATTCTTTTCCTTAGTTGATAAATTTGTATTCTCCCTTCTTCCTGAGAGGAATAGTTATGTAGCTAAAAGTATTTTCTCATACTCGACAACCATGTCTTTTCATCCTCATCCTTCTTGTGCTCACCATCAAAAGTAGGAGGATTAATCTTATTCATCTCTCCCTATATCTCATCTACCTCATATTTCTTCTTATGCTTCCTGACATGGTATGGTATTGACCTACTTCATGCCCTCCTAGCCGAATTTTTAGGTGAGTTTTGATGGTGTCTATCATCACTCCTTGTCTCACTTCTTCTATCATGACACTCGTGCCCCTTTTCCTTGATAAAATATGACTCTTTATCCATTTTCTTCTCCATTTTGTCCAATATTTGTAACAACTTGACGTTGAAAACATCTTGTTGTTCCTTGTCTTTCATAAGCCTCTCATTATCTGCTTTATAACTTCAGACATCTTTTTGCAGATTCTTGATGGTTTCCACCAAGTTTATGTTTTCCTCTTTAGCATCATCATGTCCATTGGATTCGATTATTTTATTTCTCATGTTGATCCACTATCCCTTGATTTCCTCCTCATGGATGGAAATCCTCTGTGTATCTTCTCTATATGCCATGAATTTGGTCTATGTTTTTGTCTATATGCTCTTAATTCTTTAAAATATGCAGGTAGTAAGATTTATAAGACAAAAATAATATAACAATTTGTAATTACTAAACTCATCTTAGCATTAATACATCAATCCTATAACTGATCTCTAGATCATCTATGCCTAGTGTTGAAACTGGAGCTCTAATACCACTTTGCAACATTACTCGACCCATAGATCTCATTTAGGCGGATGTGTTATCAGATAAATCGATAGGTGCGAACACTAATTGATCTCCCTAGATCCACCTAGATCTAGAACAAAACACACCAAAACATGACGCTTTCCTTAAGTTTTAGATATTTAATTTACTAACTAAAGAGGGATGGGTGACTGTTGGCAGCCAATTCACGTTTTTTATCATCCTATAAGTTTCCTACACCAATGTTTTGCAAACATCGATTTTTCGTCGCATTTTTCAAATAGACGACATTTTCATTTCTTGCGACATTTACACATTTGTCTTCGTTAAGTTTTCACGACTGTAAGCATGAAAACTTCTCCTTTCAAAGTTGTTTTTCGATCATTATCTGAACTGTGGTTATTTCTTTTGTCATTTGCGCTTACCTTTTATTGATCGTTACATGATTGGCAATATTCTTTGATCAGTTCTCATACTTCGATTGATTATATAACTTGGTTTATGTTGAATTTGTAAGACATTGAGCATTTGGATTTGGATTTTATGACTTGCCTAATCATTGATTCTATGAAATGCACAGGGGTATGATTTATTTTTGTTTTTATATATATGATATGATCCTTATGATAATATTTTCATAACTGTTGGCTTGTCGACTATGCGAATATCATTTGGGCACCTTGATTGAACTTTTGATTATATGAATTATATACATTGGCACATATATAATTTTGGTTGTTGATTTATATGTTGGATTTGTTAAACGTTATGGTATAACTTGCGTGCATTGGTATGCACATTGCATTTTATTGGTTGTACGCATAACTTAATGGTTGAACTATTATTGTGGAGTGAACAGCTATGAAATATAGAGGTTGTACTTGGATAATGAATACTATGCATGGCAGACTCCACCACCTTCGCATGCTCGCATTAATGCTTACCCCTTTGATCATTCATTGCTGTTGGTTCGGGTAGCTCTGCTCCTGTGTGTGTTGGTGATACAAACCCTTCCCTTACCATGTGCTCGATCCATGGCACCAGTCGTCCGAGTTGAACCCAATGGCGGTCAAGCCCTGTTAACGTTTGATAATGCCCGCCAAGATTTGGCAGACAATGGATGGCTTACCTTCATGAAACATTTTGAGGGTTTTAACCTCTGTGTAGCTCGAAAGTGTTACATGACCTTCAATGGCTGTCGAGCCAAGGTTGGTGATATACAGTTAGAGATTGATGAATAGTTTATTAGTCTTGCTACGGGTTTGCCTGCCACTGGACAATGATGGTTCAAGAATTGCAAATTTGAGGAGGTCCCATGGACACTGGTCTTCCTCTCGCGCAAGGTTACCTCGTGTGACAGAGGTATGTCTATCTCTGCACTTAAACCACGATGGCATCATTTTTTGATGATAATCAACCAGTTCGTGACCTCTGAAGGTCGATACGGACTTGTGTTCCTACACCACTTGTGTTTGCTTATGGTTTTTATGGGATATCAGCTCAATATGCCCTATTATTTGCATCGTAGCCTATTTAAAATGTCGAAGAAGTTCAAAAGGCACCAGGCTGACAGTAGCTTGTTTCATTATAGGCTTATCAATCTTATCGTTGTATATCATTTGAGTTTGCATGGGGATAGCTGTAGAATTTTTGTTGCTCGGAATGATTTCGAGGATCCAAACCCTATACAGGTTGATAAACCTGTGATAGCTGAGACTAAGGCTGAACTGCCTATACCATTGCATGTCCTACTACCTAAGCCCTCGAATGAACCTCCTATAGACTTACCCCACACTGTGACTAAGAGCGTTGAGACTGTTAATCCTATGACAAAAAATTCCAAGGCACATCCTACTGCTAACGATAAGGGTAAAAAGAATGCACATTTGATTTCACGAATGGCAAGGAACAAGCCGAAACCCCCTGTTGAGCCAAACCCTATCGTTTTGAGTGAAGAATCTGATTCGAAAGTTGAGCATTTCTTGGCCAGCGAATACCCCTAATCGCAAGGTTTGTGTGCCGAACCCTCATATGATTTTGTGTCAAACCTACCCCCTTGCCTAAAGGATGACCCTAACTACCCAGGCATTAAGTTGCCTTGTGAAACCCTCGGTCATTTTCCCAAACCCTCACCTATTCTGTCTAAACCTACACAGTCACTTTGTGATCAATGCAATTCATGGTTAGAGTGATATTATACTGATGTTCCTATGCTCCAACCCAAGATTCAATCATTGGAAGACTAGATTGCAGTTCTGACTAGTCAAAAGGCCAAGCTCCAAGTGACAGATAAGAAAAAAAATACAACCGGCTCCATCCTATTTAAAAACATGGAATCAACCACGGCTGTTGTAAATTCCAAGTTGGCATAATTGAGCAGCCTCGTCACTACACAGGTATGCTTTGATATCATTTGTTTTGTAAATAATCTAGGTTTATATAACGATTCAAATTCAGTTTTTAAATGGTTCTGTCTTGAATCACTCTGTTATAATCATGTGCATTCTATATATGGCTTTGCTTTGAATAAAAACAAATTTCGATTCGATTTACGATTTGATTTTTCCCAGCATAGAGATCGATAGATTTTGATTGGATTTGAGTGGTATGTGTTGATATTTGATTGACTGGCTTATAAAATTAATAGTTTTCCCCCAAATGAATTGGTTTGTATACGATATTGAAAAGGAAATTTTTCGTATCTAGTTTAGAACATAATCACGTTTGGTTTTGGTCCTATTATGATCCATATGCTATGGTTTATAAATGACTCAATCGAGTTTGATTGTTACGATTTTGCTCAGATTCGATTTCATTATCATTGATATGCTATGACTGGTAAATAATTTTGGGAGTATAGTTGTTACGATGTGCTCTGTCATACGATTTTTCAAATCTTGAATACTACTCTGTTTTTATAAAAAGGATGGTATCATTAATCCTATGCACCTACGCCCGAAACATAAAACGATTATGCTAAACTCAGCCGATTAATTCATTTGTTTGGATTGCTGTTTGGTTTGATTTTAAATGTGTAAAAACGAATTGGTCAAACCCAGTTGTAATTCGTTTGATTGGATTTTGGTAAAGGAAAATCAATCTTGTTTGCTCATCGGGCAATGATAAACGATCGATAACAAACTCTGTTGATTGATCCTGTTACATTTTTGGTTATGCGTCGGTTATGGTTTGAATTTGTTCACAGCCTAAATCATCTGCTATACAGTTATCGTGATTTGAAAATAATCCTGTTCGATTCGATTATTTCCCCTCATGATAAGACAATTGTAACGAAATGTTTGCGATTTGTTTCGTTTTCAATTGACTATTAAAATGATTTCATAACTGAGGGATTCGATTTGATTGAGAAATGATTACGATGTTGTTACATATGATTTCATTTACCCAACTTATGACACTAATCGAAACAGAGTGTTTCTATCTTTGTATTCGATTAAATGATATGAATCTTGTCGCTATATCATTACAGCTATAACGATTGGAAAATGATTTTGTTGGATTGAATCGTATCCTTGTTTAACAATCGTATACAAAATGTTTCATTATTGGTTTCAATTGGATATGAAACAATCTTATGACTGTCCGATTACGACTCCGTGGATCCAATTTCATTGGTAACAAAAGCACAGAGTATTCCTATCTCTGTGTTTGGTTGAATCATTTTTGATCCTGTTTAATGTTGAATGATAAAATCATTTTGATCTCAATGATTCGTTTTCATATATTTCTTGGATGATGATTAAATTTAATTTTTTAAAAAGATTTGAATTAATCTCAATGTTGATTCTGTATCTCATTTAGACTAGCTACAGAATCGCATGATTCTGTAGCTAAGTCTGTAGAATTTAATTTTTATTGTTTTATTAATAAAAGATCTTTCTAATTTGTTTATTTGTGTCCTTTTCAGGTGAATTCAAATTTCATAGGATTTGATGGACAGTTTAGAGGATATTTGAAATATTTTGGTTTCATTTTAGTTTCTTAGTTTAGTTGATCTTGGGAATATCTTCCCAGATTATGTAAACGGTTTGGTAACTTCCACAGGGAGGTTTTACCCTATGGAAAAACTTATAAATACTCATTATTTTTTGTAATAAGATCATCCTCATTCGTGGGAGAACAAGGATATGGAATTTTAATACAAACTGAGGCAGAAATTGATGTTCTGCTACAGCTTTAGATTTTCATAATATCAATATTTTGTTTCATGTTCATGTGTATCAATTTGCATTTGGTTAATGACTACTTTAGCTATCTTAGTCTTTTGAAAATGATATGATTTAATCAATATAATCCATATCTGATTTCTTCCAATGTTTAAAAAACATAGCAATTACTTGATTCAGTTTGTGAATGACAGATTTCTGTTCTTCATGAGTTGAATTATTAAGTATAAGTTTTTGCATAACAGGTTTCCCTTATTGCAGAGATTTATAAATCATATAATTGTTATGATTTTTTATGTCTTGTTTGTCCTATAAATAAACTCAAAGAGCATTGCAGCTATCGTTTACGAGAAGCTTTTGGATTATCCGGTGCGAGTTTCCTTCCTCCGACCAGCTTCGAAGTCATCATACGCAGGACAAATCTGGAGTGTTTCCAGGTCAGTTTGTCATTTGTTTGTTTAGTATATTTATTAGTAGTTTAGTTTAGATATAAGTTTAGTTAGATAAATAGGTAGAATTAGTATATTAGATTGTTTAATTTCAGTAAGTTTAATTTCTTGTTCATCAAATTATAAAATCAAAAAAGAAATACCTTTCTTTGTCTTAGGGCAGATTGCAAATGAGTTTTCCAGGTTTTATTTAAATCTGTATTTTGTTAATATTGTATATTTGTGAATAAGTTATATTTCAATTAGTTAGAGTTAGTATAGTATTAGTTAGTAGTTTGTATATATAGAAATAGTGTTAGTTAGTTTATTTAGTAGGTAGTTTTAATTAAATTAGTTAGTATTAGTTTGTTTTATTGTTAGTTAGTTTAGTTTGTTGTATTTAGTTTTAGTTAGTTTGTTTCATTTAGTTTTAATTAGTTTTAGTTTGAGTTAGTTTGTTTTATTTAGATTAGTTAGATTAGTTAGTTTAGGTTAGTTTTCTCTTTGGTTTTCTTAGGACCTTAGAACGGCTAATGGAGTCGTTAAACCTGTCAGGGTGGTTCATTCCAAACGACTTGGGTTATTAGACAACCCCGGACTGGTTCCACTCTCTCAGTTGAAGGACGGTCGATTTCGCCCATCAACAAATGGCACTAGAAGGAGGGACTGAACTTAATTAATGGCACGAGGCTGTCGCAAGACTCCTCCCCCCCCCTAATCACTCACCTATAGTGACTAGAAGACATTCACACGATAATATTCCCCTTCAAACAACAACTAATTGAACCGAAGATCCACAGATCACAGTTGAACCAACAACCCCTAATCCTACAGGTGGTGACATCCAAGAGATTGTTCGTCAATTTCTTATCAAAACACATAGTGCCTTAGCTCGTCTTAGGAAACCAAACCATCTGTGGGGTCAACCTTTGGATTTCTCTCATATCAGAGAACAATTAGGTGACACTAACCTCACTGTGAATCCTACAGATCCAAACTTAAATCCCGCTACAGGAGGATCTGGGATACCTCCTTCACCACCTCCCTCATCTCCTTCTTCTTCTGGAGGAGATTCCTCTTCTGACGAAGGAAATTCACCTTCTCAGCCTTCCACACCCACTAACCCAATGGCAAATCAGAACAACCCTGCTAGACCCTGGCTTGATCAAGATGCTGTAGCTGTACCTGGAGCCTAGCACCCTTTACCTAAGCACTCAGAGAAATGGCTTCCCAAGTTTGATCCCGATTCAAAACAGATAGCTGAAGATCATATAAAAAAATTCATGTTAGCCATTAGACTCCGCAATGTTGAACATGAAGATGTTGTGTGTAGGTTTTTCCCTTATACTTTTGAGGGTAATGCATCGACATGGTACTTTGCCCAACAGCCCCATACCATCGTGTCTTGGGAAAAGTTTGAGTCATGCTTCTTGGAAAAGTTCAGGGACGGTAAGCCTCCAGAAGTCTTAGTCATGGACCTTTCAAGCTTAAAAATGAACCCAAAAGAAAAAGTTAAAGACTTTAATCAAAGATTCCTAACACTTAAAAATAGAATCCCTGCAGATTCTATGCCTGCAGAGAGTCTTATAATAGCTTACTACACTAAAGCTTTGCATCAAAGCATAGCTATTTGGGTTAAATGATCTAAAAAGGCCACGTTGTTAGAAGCCTTCGAGGAGGCCAGCCAGATAGAAAAAGACATACTTAGTCTTAAGGACTCTTCTAGCAACGAAACTGAAACTAGCTCTTCTTCCAAAAAGAAGATTGAAATCCTCCTCAGACCTTCACAAAGTAAAACACAACCTGAAAACTCTGATTTGGAAAACCTAACTAAAGTTGTTCAAAAACTATCTAATCAAGTTATAGACTTAAAAAGGTCTACTGAAGAAGCTTCCTCGAGTAAAGGACCCTACAAACCTCCTTTCCGAAAGCCCTTTCCTACCAACCGACCTAACCCAACCACCGAAGGCCTTAATCTAGAAAGTTTGCAATGTGCTCTTCAAACAATTCTAGAAGCCCAAGATAACTTGATGCCTCCTGAGATCCCTCAAGAGGAAGTTGAACAAAAAACAGTTCAAGAAGAAGAGTCTTCTCCAAACATTTTTGGACACTTCTCGGATAGCATCTTCCAAGCCAATTTTGAGACTGTTCACCCTTATAACACTAGGAGTAAGACAACAAATAAACCTTCTACCGAGAACACTACAACTTCACCTCCAAATCCATCTAAATCAGCAGAAACTAAACAGAGTAATGTCAGCTCTAACTTAGATTATGATGTTGTTGAAGATCTTAAAAAATTAAGGGCTAACATTTCTATTTATGAGTTGTTGAAGTTTCCATTTTTGTTACAAAAAATGTTGCAAAATATTTCAGAGAACAACAAAAATGGTAATTCAATTGGTAACAAGGTTGTGCAAAGCAAAGTTCCGCAGAAGAATTCCACTAAAAAAATCCTAATCCTCAAGATAAAGGAAGCCTTCCTGTAGTCCCTGTAAATAATGTAAATAATGTGAATAATGTAAATAATGTAGATAAAGTAGCATCAGAAACTGCGAGTAAGAAGCCACAAGCTATTACTCCTAGTACTCACAAAAATGTACCTCCTTTTCTTTTCACCTTTGAGATTTTCAACAGAAATGTGCATAATTGTATGGTAGACTCAGGGGTGTCATCCAATGTGATGCCTTGGTCTGTCTGCCAAAAGATTAACATTGAAGTAGAACCATATTCTTTAAAAATCATACAACTTGATCGGACAAATGTCAAAGTTATATGCGAACTAAAGAATGTATTTATTAGATTATCGTCTAACCCAAAGGTTCATCAAGTTATTGATATAATTGTGGTGGATATTCCAGAAGTGTATGGTCTGTTTTTAAGTAGGGACTGGTCGGAGCAACTACATGGTTACTTCGCAACGGATTGGTCTCACCTATGGCTCCCAGAAAATGGTAATCCCAATAAAATAAAAGTGAACCATGAATGCTACCTCAAGTTCACGGTTACAGATTTGAACGATCCCAATGAACTGTACACACCTCCTGCTGATTCACCTGAAGTCCAAGGGATGGACACCTTCTTTGGAAATTTCATGGCCGAGGTCTCACCTATCATCAATCCGGAGCAGCAGTCTGAGATCGTAGCATATATGCAACCAATAGCTTCTATACAACAGTCCCATGAGCCCGATGGAAACCAAATTTGGTCTCTATATTTCGACGGTTCCAAGTCTAAAGAAGGAGCTCGAGCAGGCTGCATCATTATCGATCTGGCAGGTAACAAGACATTAATGGCCTGTAGACTAGAATTTGAATGTACTAACAATACTGCAGAATATGAGGCTTTATTGCAAGGTCTCAGAAAAGCTCTGGATATGAACATTCAAA
>JASDQU010241999.1:32392-54888 GCA_032191745.1 Picea mariana
CTCAATATTGCTGTAAGTTATAACACTTTTGAAACTACTTTCATTGAGAAATTTGGAGAAGTTCAGTCCCCAATAGTGGTGGTATTAGAGTTGTCCAAAATTAAAATGGATACCAAAGAAATGGTAAATATTTTAATAAGAGGTTCATAACATTGTTGAAAAAAAATCCTTTAACCTCTAAATGTGTTGATGATATATCAATTGAATTTTATACTTCATCCTTGTCGGTCTCAATGGCCATGTTTGTCAAAAGAGATGAAAAGCATAATTTTATGACACATTTAAAGACACCATCAAAGTGGAGAAAGGCATGCTAAGATTAAAGAATAATCTCGGGGAATATAATTACAAGGATAAATCCAATACCAAGAAGAAAATTCCTCCACCAAAATCCCCAAAGAGAAAAATGATCAAGACTCCTTGGATATGGAAAGCTTGTAGAGAAGTATCATCAAGTTATCAAATGAAATCGTTGACATGAAAAGGAATATTGGTGAAGGTACTTCAAACACCATTTTTTTTAAAGTTCCCCCCCAAGAAACTTATTCCCCCTAAAACTAAAACCAACACACCTATAGAGGGCATCAATTTGGAGGATTTTCTCAATGTGTTTAAATCTTGGCCCTCTGTTAGTGAAAATTCTACCAAGGGAAAATATGAGGAAGAGGGGAAGGAAGGAATAGAGCAAGAAAATAAGTCAGAGGATACTAAAGAATCCTCAGGGCATGAGGTAAATTCATTCTGAGATATATCTTACAAAATAGATGCTGAGGATGAAGATGAAGATGTTGAAGAAATCCATCTATCTCAAAATGCATATAATACAAGAAGTGAAACTAAGGCTTCCACATCAGACACAACTTCCAACTCTTAAGCTTCTAAGAAAACATGGACGATGCAAAAGTACACTTCCACTGAGATTCAATCCTCACAAGCCCTTGTTTCAGATAATTTGGGGTACGATTTCATGGAATATTTGAAAAGGACCAAAGCTAACATCTCTTTGTTTGAACTTATGAAGTTACCCCAAATCCTGGAGAATTTTATCAATACCTTGCAGGGATCATCCCTGAACAAAATAAAAGTTTCTAATATAGGAGATACTAGGAAAAAATATAAGCGAGTCAATGATGTAGATGCTGGAGAAAAAAGTATGAAAAGGAAATCTACTGTCAATGCTTCTCTGATTGGAAAAAGGTCAAGTTCTACTACCCCTCCATTCTTGTTTACCTTTGATATATTTAATAGAAATTTCCATAATTGTATGGTTGATTCAGGAGCTTCATCTAATGTCATGCCATTTAAGGTATGTGAAAAACTATATGATAAACCTGAAAAATATTCCATTTAGATCATACATCTAGACTGGTCAAGTGTTAAGGTGATGGGTGAATTGAAAAATGTCTTGATAATTTTGTCTTCCAATATAAAAGTGCATCAAACAATAGAAATCATTGTAGTAGATATCCCATAAACATATGGACTTCTGTTAAGTAGAGACTAGTCTACAATGTTGCATGGATACTTTGCTACTGATTGGTCTCACCTATGGTTGCCCTATAATCGAAAGAAAAATCAGATAAAGGTTGAAAGATAAAGATACATAAAATATGTGTTCATTGATCTAAATGATCCCAATGATCCAATAATGTTCAATCATTGAATTTTTGGGAATTATAGCTTGGATAATTTATTCGTAGAATTCACTTATGAACAATACACATACGTGGAAGCCCATACTCAATATGCAATCCTTCACTGCACTCATATTTTCGAGCTTGATTGTAACATAGTAGATAGGAAATACACTAATTCCAATGTACACACTGGCGTGATTGTAAAGAATAATTTTGATGTTAAGACTAACTTATAGATTGACACTAACGTAAATCTATGAATTGATCATAAGATACACCTTGACATGTGGAATTCTTTTCTTTGATTGATCTAAATCCAATGAGGGTGCAGGTGTTGGATGCATTCTCGAGGATCCCAAAGGAAAAAGGTTTTTGATAACATGTAGATTAGAGTTTAAATGTACTAATAACAATGTTGAATATGAAGCTCTTATCCAAGGACTGATAAAGGAAATGGATTTGAATGTGAAATTGATAAAGGTATTTGTTGATTATGAAATTGTCATCAGACAAGTATGAAACACTATTCATTGCATTTCAAATCACCTCAAACACTACCAAAAAGAGGTATGTGATTTAATTAAGAATTTTGATGATTTTAATATCATTCATATTCCTCATTCATTAAGTTATGATGCATATTTATTAGCCAATGTTGCATTTAGGTTAATTCCATTAGAAGGTGTTATGCCTAAAACTTTTTTTGTGGAATTGATTTACAAGCCTTTAATAATTGATAACATAACAAATTAGAGGGTCTTTGAGAATAACCACTGGATCATCAGTTTTTTTCATATGACATGTACTTTTAAATATTCAACCATTGATGAAGAGAAACATGACCAAGATCTGAATTGTCAGACTAAAGTTACTCCAGGTCAATTAGTTGAAAACCGAGGGCTCGTACAAATATGATCCCAAAACCTATGGTGAGATTAGAGAAGCTTTATGAATTGTAGGACAAGTTCAAAAGATTCACCAACTACAAGGAAACCAACTCATCAATGTAGTATGAGGCAATCAATATTGGAACTGTTAAGCACCCTCAAAATGTTAATCTTGGCACTAATTGCTCTCCAACAGAAAAACGAGCCTTCATCGATCTATTCAAAGAATACAAGGATATTTTTTCTTGGACATATAATCACCTCAAGACATATGAAACCAAAATCATCCAACATATTGTACCAATGAAACCTCAAATAAATATTTTTCAATAGAAGTTGTGGAAGATGCACCCAAATTTGGAGCCTCTGGTAAAAGCATAATTGAACAAACTCTTGGTTGGAAAAATTGGTCTTCCTGGTCAGACATACTCTGTGGATATCCAATCCAATACCTATCAGGAAGAAAAATGAAGATATCAGGTTATGTGTGGACTTCAGAAACCTAAACAGGGCCTCATAGAAGGATAACTATCTTGTACCCCCTATGAAGCACATTTTACAATGTGTCTCTCAATCTGAGATACTATCCTTCCTAGATGGCTTCTCAAGATATAATCAAGTCTTGATTTCCCATGATGATTAGTTAAAGACTACTTTTAGAACAAAATGGGGGAACTTATGCATATAGAAGAATGTCGTTTGGACTGATCGATGCTGAGGAAAATTTCTAGAGAGCCATGGACATAGCCTTCAAAGGTCTAATTGGGAGATGTGTTGTAGTATACCTTGATGATGTAACTATTTTTTCTAGAGGTAAGAAAGACCATGTCCATCATTTAAGAAATATCTTTGAAAAATGTAAAAGGTATGGCATATGTTGTAGTATAAGGGAAAGAACGTGAAGGTTATGAGTGGATCTTTACACATAGCAATACACACTACAACATCTTATATAGAAACACATGGATATACTAATAGACATACACAAGAGTGGGATAACCATCAATGCATTTTATTAGATATCCAAAACAGTCTCTATATTTCCATTACATAAGCACATATACGTGTGATGTACAATTACCAGTCGGTTACATTTCTTAATTGTTCAGTAGGTTGACTCTAACTGTCTATTCGACTGACTTTCCTAACCGAATACTACAATCAACTGTTGATGTTTGGACAACATCGGGAAGACATTTTCTTAGATTAATAATTAATAATATAATTATTGATTATTAAATACTATATATAATAAGTAAATGATAATAATAAATAGTTATTGATTATCTAATGGACGCATCATTTCATGGATGGTCACCATATGTTCTCTATATATGGAACACTCATCATTGTAATAATATATCTATCATATCTCATATGAAAAAAAACAACATGGTATCAGAGTGAGACTGGGCTTGACTCCTTCATAGGAGGGCCCAGAAAAATGAGAGTAGAGTAAAATGTTGGGAGTGTTAAATTTATGGGGTTGTTACAATCTCTATGTACAACATTTTTAATTTTTACTCCTACCTACATTATAGAAAGAATTCCATAAATTATGGTGGACAATAATTTCTAGTAAAAATGTCTAATTACCTAAATATGAGGAATGTACTGCATATTTACTTCTACCTATATTTATGCAAATAATCACATGAATTATGGAGGAACAATTTAACAAAGTCAAATACTATGTGGATTTATTATAACCAAATTAATTTTTGGGTAGTTACGAGAGGTATTATCCAACAATTTATAAGAAAGAAAACTTAATTTTCAAAGAGAGGTGTCTTTTTGGATCAATCTAATATTACTATAAAAAGACACTTGAAAGACGTAGCAATAGACACATATATTTTTTTCTCTCTCACACTTGGGAAGTGATCTAAGGAAGAGACCAAAGTTTCTAGGAAGTTGAAATTTTATGAGTTACTTAGTGATGTTCTAGAGTTTACTAAAGTAATATCGTATATCATTGGAAGAAATTACCACTTGCGTAAAAATGTGCTTGTCTAATTTAACACTAGAAAATCAACATGGTTAGCTGTATGACATCGAGTATATGATGGATGTGTGTTGGTAGCCATATGGCATAGAGTATATGATGGATGTGTGTTGGTCATAGTAGTAGATGTATCATTTGGAGGGTTACTATATATATTTGTGCATAAGATAAATTGATCTCCTCTAGGAGATGCTTTTTGTTGTTCTTGTTTCTTGTTCCAGGAAGGGCACATGTAATAGCTCTGAGAAGGATCCATAATGACGATCGTAGGAGGCAGGCACAGAGGGAAAGAAATTCCAACATGATAATCAAGGAGAGACATTTCCAGACACGATGCTCAGAGACATGAAGTCTCTAGGATCAATGTACCTCCCAAGACGAGACCATGCAAAATAAAAGAGATAGTTCTAGTGATCATGGATACAACTAGTCAAGACCAACTGTAGCACAAATATGGTTACAGATCCAAGTAGAGGAGGCTGTACTACATCCAGAGGGAGAAAAGATTCAGTTATCGCTAGAGAATGAGAAGAGCTACCTTTGGTGTCATAGGGAGCAGAGATAGAGGAGGATTCATCTCCAACTCTAGAGAGAGTGTTGATGTTTGAGGAAACATCATGATACATTCTCCCCAGAGGGTCCTGTGTGGACTAGTAGCATCAGACATGTATTTCCTCACAGGTCTAAGTGACTAGATGTGTGGAAATCCTCCAAATTCTTCTACATTGAGACTTTAATTTAATTAAAGGAATCATTAAATTAAAGTTCTTTTATTAATTAGTTGAGTTATTTAAGGAAATTCTCAAAGTCATTAGCATTTAATCTTATCCATTGATCTCAAGTGAGGTGAGATGTAATATCAACCATCAATAACTTTAGAGATAGGGTCAGGTCATAACTCAATATTATAAAAGAAAGTCTAGGGTGAAGGATAAGACACTTGATACATTGATCATAGCATAGAAGAAATTTTTCTCATAAGGTTGGATCACGAAGGACTGTGATTCAAGGAGATATTGGATAGGTGGAGAAGGAATTCCATCTAGAGATCAGGTCAAATCGAAGAGAGAGCATAGACAACCACAAGTGGGTTTGAACATAATGAAGCCACAGGAAAGGGTTGAGTTGTAAAGAGTTTTCCATACATTCCTTGAGGTCATGTATGCAAGTTTTAGTGGATATAGGTGCATATACACGAGTTTACTTAAGGAAAGGTGTGTACACCTCAAAAAGCGTTCCAAATATGGGTTGTACAACATATCTGACTTTGATATGTTTGTATGTAGTTGTATTTCTCTAAGGGGGAAATTATCCCTATTATGGGAGCCTTGATTTTATCATAATAAAATCATCTCAACACTGGTTTTCCCTCCAAATTTTTTCTAGGGGTATCTACCAACAAATATTGGTGTTTATGTGTGCATGATTTGGTTTCCAGTATTGCTTCCGCTATCTTTAATTGAGTTGAATATTCCAACAATATATTTTTGTTTTGTGAGCTGCTAATCTGAGTTGCAGTAAGGAAATCACTAGATAACAAGATATCTAGGTGTCGAAGTAAGGATTTCAACAAATAATTATTATCCCTTAATACATGGTAAAAATTGAGGCATGAGATTTTAATTGTTTATTTTTTTCCCCAAGTTATCACTACAAAGTTAGAGTGGTTTTCATTATCAATATTCAATCCTTGTAATAAAGCATAGGCTTATGCTTGGTTATTACTTGAGATATAAAGACCCCATGCAAAAGAAGTGTCGATTGTTCCTTCGATATTCATGATGACCCCTTTAACATTTAATACCCTAGGTTATATTTTAACATCACAAATATCATAAATTTTAAATATTGTAATATTAAATATATCATTACTATTTTTGATATATCTCTATGTGCTGATAGACTACATTGATAACTGTATAGTTAACATATTAATAATATTTTTTCCTATAAAATATGTTAAATATGTAGAGGAAAAATACCCTAGGTTCTTGGTGTAGCTTGGCATGGATCTACCTTTGGTTTTCATGGAAGTATTCATGCACCATCAAAGTGTTTTTTCCTAGCCCCTAACCATATGCTAGAGCTATCCAATGAACCATGTTAGTGGTTTATGTCTTGTTAGATTTTTAATGAATTGTTTGATGTAAGTCATAATTATTTGGATGGATGGAGAATGTATTGATTACGAGGAGGATCATATTGGAACAACATATGTGTTTTTAAATGATGAGGAGTTCGTTAGTATGCAACAACTTAAGCACAATGAATGCAATTTGGCTTCGACTCCATCCAATAGTTAGGAAGGTGAGTAGGGGTTTCATCTCCCATTTTTCAAAATCCTCTATGAAGGAAACAATCATTAGATACCCCCAATCGAGGGCTCTTGCATGGGAAGACATTCAATCCCAAAGAAGGACCATGAACATCCCATTTCGAGTGGCTTCTCTTCGCATGCAACCATTTCTTTTGTAAGGAAGGAAGTGAACCCCTTGGTTTCGAACTTAGAACATTTATCAGTGCATAATGGGGACCATTTTTGTGTGTCTAAGTGAAATGCTAGGTGCTGGAGGGATAGGAAGGAGAAGTGATGCATGGTAGTGGGGAGGACATAGTTATTAGTGAAATCTCGACTATGTTGGGTCGCATGGAAATGGGGAGGTTTTTTGGTAAGGTGGTACAGGCCTCGATGCTGGAAGGTTGGCTGGGCACGAATTGAGTTGTGTTTTTAGGCTATCATCCTATTTTCCATACCCAGTCAAGAGAATGGATTGTCTTTAATTTCAATTCCAAGGAGGAATTAGAGAAAATTTTCAGTCGGGTGTGGAATTGGGGACCGTTAGGCCTCATTATGAAGGAATGGGCAGTGAGATTTGACCCAACATGGGACTCTCTTTTTCCCACTAAGGTTTGGTCTATTCTACCAAACTTACAAATGGTTTTCTAGAGTGCTCCAGTTCTAGAATCCATAGGAAACTAGATAGGTAGGTTCATGGGGTGCAAACCAGAATGGGAAACCTAGCCAAAAAGACATTGGGAATGGATATAGATTGAAGTGGAGCTTCGAGTAGGTCTATTAGACAAAATCAAGGTAGTTTTTGGAGGTTTTTTCATGGGTTCAAAACATCAAATACTGGAAGGTTCCTTTTCAATGTTTTGGTTGCCACGAAGTGGGGCATTTGATGGCATAATCCCAAAGATCCCCTTCACATTTCCCTTCTTTTATGAAATCATGGAAGAGAAAAGCAATTTCAATCTTAGAGGGACCGAAAAATGTGACAAATATTTTTTCATCATCGTGCAATAGCTCTCGGTCCCAATCAGGAAATATGCAAGGTGGTCATGATGGGGGGATTCTTGAAGCTTCGAAACTTGGTAAGTCACATGTTCCTTCAGAGAAAAAATCATCATTTTTAAATTCTAAAAAGTTGTTGATGTCAGAAGAAAATGTCAACCCCGTGGGCTCTGCCAAGGATGTTGGTTTGTCATCTTCTTCCCCATGCTCCCAAAAAATTTCTCAGATCCCTCTAATCCCTCGGGTTTTGGAGAAACAGGTTGCTCAATATCCCCTTTCCTCTGATGAAATCTTCCCTGAGTCCCCTAGTTCCTTCATAGGATAGGGAGGTTAAGGTCTCGATCTCACACTCCAGCTCCTGGTCCTCTAATTCTATCATGAAATATAATTATTTATTAATATCATGAGTAAGAAAATCTAAGGATCCCACTTGTTCTGGAGGTCTAGTGTTGGATAAAGGTATGAGTCCCAAAGTAAGTAGAAAATCTCATCCTTGTTTATCCCAACAACATGCTATCAAGGAAATCAAATCCAGAAAATAATCAACCATTTTGTTGAGTTTTGTGTACAGGGAAATGTTTGACCCTTGTACCTTTACTTTATGATATAATTTCACTTTGACTTAGTCACTTATGTCATAAAGTGAAATTTGTCACTTGAGTCATAAAGTGACTATTAATTCACAATGTGGGTGAATTAAGAAATATAAAGAAAACTATCGAAACTTGAGCAAAGTGGGTTTCCAAGTGAGACTTATGAGATGAGATCTCACCCTTTGATTAGACTTGGAAAGAGTTAATATTAGCCATTGGTATTTTAGGTTCGGCCTTGGAAGGCTAAAGGGGGTGCATAGGGCAAAGAGAGACTCTAGTTGTTCACTTGATCACTTGAGAGAGTTGGGTGAGGAGAAGATAAGTGAGAAGAGAGGGTTTGAAGGAGAGAACTAGGGTTCACTTGTTCATGGAGGACGCAAGCTAGTTTGGAGCATCTTTCATGGAGGCTTTGTGTGTGAGATAGTTGGTGGGCACATCCTTGGAGTAGGGGCGCATACTAGCAAGCACACTATGGAGAGGGAGTAGCTTGGAACTGGCTTGTGGGTTATTGTGGGTGCACCTTGAGAGCAAAGGGTGTGCAAGGGATAAAAAATCAACCAAGGATTATTTAAGGGCACAAATCATCTTCAATCTAACTCAAGGAAAGAGGGGCACACTCTTCAAGGGGCACATATTTCAAGGAGCTATTTGCTAATCTCGAGAGGGAATAAAAATTGTTACAGGTTCCTTTGTAGTGATTTCCTTGTTGTAGTTATTGCTTGAATATCTCCATATATATACATCTCTCTTACTGGTTTTCCCCAAGGGGTTTTTTCTAGGGTCACATTGACCAAAAACCCATAAGTTCATTTGTCATGTGTGCTTAGTTATTATCATCTATAAAGTAGTTAAATATCTAAGAGGGTGTTTTTTGTCGTAAGGTTTATGCATGTGATAACTTTGGTCACCAAAACACTTGCAAGATCACCCTTAAAAGAGCATGCAATCGCAAAGTTAAAGGCATATTTTCAAGGGAAGAAAATCAGATTGAGTGGCTGTCATAAAACAACAGTGAAATAGTTTGAAGAACTTGAACTTAGAGCTCAACAAGAGATCATATGGAATATCTGTTGAGCACTCTTTAGTACCTCATAAATTTTCATGGTATCAAATCCAAAGGGATAAGTGTTGGCTGATTTCTTGGAGCATACACTAGGCATAATTTTTGGACAGTTTTGGACAACCTCTTTTCATACTTGTGTGTTGAGTGCTGAGGCTATTTTCTTTTGGAGAGTTTATCATTAGTTTGGTATTCAGTGGGCAGTCATGTTGGTGACACAGATGAGGGTGAACAATAGGATAGCAGGTGTTAGCAACTAGTCCCCTTGGAAGACCAAAATTGTGTTTGTCTTGGAGGATCTTGAACTGTGGGATATAGTTCAGGCTCCTGTGGTTCTTCCTCCTGTTACTTCTCCCTTGTTGGTATCATATTTCATGAAGAAGAACACCAAGGCAAAGGGGATTATATGTGATGTGGTGAGAGACAATGTCATACCTCATTTGATTGGTAAGGAGTTTTCTTTTGATATGCGGGACTCATTATGCAAACTCTACCAGAGTCCTAATTAAAACCATAAGATGGTTCTTCAGGAGAAGCTTAGGAGCATTAAGATGCTTAAGTCAGAGTCAGTTACCTCATACCTCGGGAGATTTACTCACAATTGTGATGAGTTGGCGGAAATTGGTGAGATAATGGAACCCATGGTTTTTGTGAGGACAACCTTAAATGGCTTCTCCAAACCTTGGGAGACTTTTGTGTGAGGAATTATGGCTAGGGAGGCTATGCCTATTGGGAGAGACTCTGGGATGACTTCGTGCAAGAGGAGCTAAGATTAGCTATAGATATACATGCCAAAAACATGTTGCAAAGGGTGAGGAGGATATTTCTCTTTATACAAAGGGAAATAAGAGGAGGATATTTCTCTTTACCCTAGCCCCTAACCATATTATTATTATTTATTATTATTAAAGTGTTTTTTCCTAGCCCCTAACCATATGCTAGAGTTATCCAATGAACCATGTTAGTGGTTTATGTCTTGTCAGATTTTTAATGAATTGTTTGATGTAAGTCATAATTATTTGGATGGATGAAGAATGCATTGATTATGAGGAGGATCAGATTGGAACAACATATGTGTTTTTAAATGATGAGGAGTTCATTAGTATGCAACAACTCAAGCACAATGAATGCAGTTTGGCTTCGACTCCATCCAACAATTAGGCGGGTGGGTAGGGGTTTCATCTCCCATTTTTCAAAATCCTCCGTGAAGGTAGCAGTCATTAGATACCCCCAATCGAGGACTCTTGCATGGGAAGGCATTCAATCCTAAAGAAGGACCATGAACACCCCATTTCGAGTGGTTTCTCTTCACATGCAATCATTCCTTTTGTAAGGAAGGAAGTGAACCCATTGGTTTCGAACTCAGAACATTTATTGGTGCATAATGGGGACCATTCTTGTGTGTCTAAGTGAAATGATAGGTACTGGAGGGATAGAAAGGAGAAGTGATGCATGGTAGTGGGGAAGACATAGTTATTAGTGAAATCTCGACTATGTTGGGTCGCATGGAAATGGGGAGGTTTTTTGGTAAGGTGGTGCATGCCTCAATGCTGGCAGGTTGGTTGGACACAAATTGAGTTGTGTTTTTAGGCTATCATCCTATTTTCCATACCCTGTCAAGAGAATGGATTGTCTTTAATTTCAATTCCAAGGAGGAATTAGAGAAAATTTTCAGTCGGGTGTGGAATCGGGGACCGTTAGGCCTCATTATGAAGGAATGGGCAGTAAGATTTGACCCAACATGGGACTCTCTTTTTCCCACTAAGGTTTGTGCTATTCTGCCAAACTTACAAATGGTTTTCTAGAGCGATCCAGTTCTAGAATCCATAGAAAACTAGATAGGTAGGTTCGTGGGGTGCAAGCCAGAATGGGAAACCTAGCCAAAAAGACATTGGGAATGGATATAGATTGAAGTGGAGCTTCGAGCAGGTCTATTGGACGAAATCAAGGTAGTTTTTGGAGGTTTTTTCGTGGGTTCAACACATCAAATACTGGAAGGTTCATTTTCAATGTTTTGGTTGCCATGAAGTGGGACATTTGATGGCATAATCCCAAAGATCCCCTTCACATTTCCCTCCTTTTATGAAATCATGGAAGAGAAAAGTAGTTTCAATCATAGAGGGACCGAAAAATGTGACAATTTTTTTTCCGTCATCGTGCAATAGCTCTCGGTCCCAATCAGGAAATATGCAAGGTGGTCATGATGGGGGGATTATTGAAGCTTCGAAACTTGGTAAGTCACATGTTCCTTTGGAGAAAAAATCATCATTTTTAAATTCTAAAAAGTTGTTGATGTCAGAAGAAAATGTCAACCCCGTGGGCTCTGCCAAGGATGTTGGTTTGTCATATTCTTCCCCATGCTCCCAAAAAATTTCTCAGATCCCTCTAATCCCTCGGGTTTTGGAGAAATAGGTTGCTCAACCTCCCCTTTCCTCTGATGCAGTGTCTTCCCTGAGTCCCCTAGTTACTTCATAGGATAGGGAGGTTAAGCTCTTGATCTCACACTCCAGCTCCTGGTCCTCTAATTCTATCATGAAATATGATTATTTATTAAGATCCCGAGTAAGAAAATCTAAGGATCCCACTTGTTATAGTGGTATAGTGTTGGATAAAGGTATGACTCCCAAAGTAAGTATAAAATCCCATCCATGTTTATCCCAACAACATGCTATCAAGGAAATCAAATCCATAAAATAATCGACCATTTTGTTGAGTTTTGTGTACAGGGATATGTTTGACCCTTGTACCTTTACTTTATGATATAATTTCACTTTGACTTAGTCACTTAAGTCATAAAGTGAAATTTGTCACTTGAGTCATAAAGTGACTATTAATTCACAATGTGGGTGAATTAAGAGNTGACAAATTTCACTTTATGACTTAAGTGACTAAGTCAAAGTGAAATTTGTCACTTGAGTCATAAAGTGACTATTAATTCACAATGTGGGTGAATTAAGAGATATAAAGAAAACTATGGAAACTTGAGCAAAATGGGTTTCCAAGTGAGACTTATGAGATGAGATCTCACCCTTTGATTAGACTTGGCAAGAGTTAATATTAGCCATTGGTATTTTAGGTTTGGCCTTGGAAGGCTAACGGGGGCGCATAGGGAAAAGAGACTCTAGTTGTTCACTTGATCACTTGAGAAAGTTGGGTGAGGAGAAGATAAGTGAGAAGAGAGGGTTTGAAGGAGAGAACTAGGGTTCACTTATTCATGGAGGACGCAAGCTAGTTTGGAGCATCTTTCATGGAGGCTTTGTGTGTGAGATAGTTGGTGGGCACATCCTTGGAGTAGGGGCGCATACTAGCAAGCACACTTTGGAGAGGGAGAAACTTGGAACTGGCTTGTGGGTTATTATGGGTGCGCCTTGAGAGAAAAGGGTGTGCAAGGGATAAAAAATCAACCAAGGATTATTTAAGGGCACAAATCATCTTCAATCTAACTCAAGGAAAGAGGGGCACACTCTTCAAGGGACACATATTTCAAGGAGCTATTTAATAATCTCAAGAGGGGATAAAAATTGTTACAGGTTCCTTTGTAGTGATTTACTTGTTGTAGTTATTGCTTGAATATCTCCATATATATACATCTCTCTTACTGGTTTTCCCCAAGGGGGTTTTTCTAGGGTCACATTGACCAAAAATCCATGAATTCATTTGTCATGTGTGCTTAGTTATTATCATTTATAAAGTAGTTAAATATCTAAGAGGGTGTTGTTTGTCTTAAGGTTTATGCATGTGCTAACTTTGGTCACCAAAACACTTGCAAGATCACCCTTAAAAGAGCATGCAATCACAAAGTTAAAGGCATATTTTCAAGGGAAGAAAATCAGATTGAGTGGCTGTCATAAAACAATAGTGAAATAGTTTGAAGAAATTGAACTTAGAGCTCAACAAGAGATCATATGGCATATCTGTTGAGCACTCTTTAGTACCTCATAAATTTTCATGGTATCAAATCCAAAGGGATAAGTGTTGGCTGATTTCTTGGAGCATACACTAGGCATAATTTTTGGACAGTTTTGGAAAACCTCTTTTCACACTTGTGTCTTGAGTGTTGAGGTTGTTTTCTTTTGTAGAGTTTGTCATTAGTTTTGGATTTAGTGGGCAGTCATGTTGGTGACATAGATGAGGGTGAAAAATAGGATAACAAGTGTTAGCAACTAGTTCCCTTGGAAGATCAAAACTGTGTTTGTCTTGGAGGATCTTGAACTGTGGGATATAGTTCAAGCTCCAGTGGTTCTTCCTCTTGTTACTTCTCCCTTGTTGGTATCATATTTCATGAAGAAGAACAACAAGGTAAAGAGGATTATATGTGATGTGGTGAGAGACAATGTCATACGTCTTTTGATTGGTAGAGAGTTTGCTTTTGATATGTGGGACTCATTATGCAAACTCTACTAGAGTCCTAATTAGAACCAGAAGATGGTTCTTCAGGAGAAGCTTAGGAGCATTAAGATGCTTAAGTCAGAGTCGATTACCTCATACCTCGGGATATTTACTCACAATTGTGATGAGTTGGCAACAATTGGTGAGATAATGGAACCCATGGTTTTTGTGAGGACAACCTTAAATGGATTCTCCAAACCTTGGGAGACTTTTGTGTGAGGAATTATGGCCAGGGAGGCTATGCCTATTGGGAGAGACTCTGGGATGACTTCGTGCAAGAGGAGCTAAGATTAGGTATAGATATACATGCCAAAAACATGTTGCAGAGGGTGAGGAGGATATTTCACTTTATACAAAGGGAAAGAGAAGATGGGTTAGGGTGCTAGACATGGTCCTAAGAGAGGGGCTAAGCCACATCAGAGTGGTAGTGGGATGAAGAGAGATATGAGAAAAGTGAAATTATTTTCTTGTAAGAGGATGGGATAATATGCTGGAAAGTGTCCCAACGTGAAGAAGAAGAGGCCGAGTGGTACAATAGATACAACATATGAGGAGGATTTCACTGTTTAGTTTGAGAGAGAGAGTGTGCCTTCATTATTTGTTGTGCATCAATTGAGACACCATCCAACATATGTTATATAGACAATGGAGCTTCAAGAAATATGAAGGGTGTGAGAGAGAACTTTACTGATATCAGAGATCCTTATATCAAGATGGATATTGCACTTGGATATGACACCATTGTTAGGGTTGATGGGCATGACACAATGACATTTCAGAGGGATACCATGCCACCCATATCGTTCAGGGATGTGTTGTTTGTCCTTGGGCTAAAGAAGAATCTTATATCAGTTTCGAATCTACATGATAAGGGTATTTAGGTGTCTTTCAGAGGGATAGAGATCCTCAGACACCCTAAGAGTTCCAATATCACATGTGGGAATGTGATTGGAGTGAGGGATTATAAACTGTATAGATTGATTTTTCAACCACTGCATGACTTAACGATGAGTAGAAAAAACATTAGTTAGTTGTGTGAGATATGACATCAGAGGATGGCTCATCTACAACATGGAGATCTTGTAACACTAAGAGATATTGAGACAGGAGTGCCAAAATTCAACATAGAGCATCAAGATGTGTGTAGAGGGTGTGCACTTGGTAAGTTTACCAAGACTGTTTTTCCCAGTAGTGATAGCAGATCAACTGGGATACTAGATTTGATACACACAGATGTGTGTGGGCCTATGTCACAAGTGTCCTTGAGTGGTTGTGAGTATTATCTCACTTTCATAGATGACCATTCCAAGAAGACCTAGATCTATTTCCCGAAGGCCAAGAGTGAGGTCTTCAAGAGGTTCCAAGTGTTCAAAGCTCTTGTGGAGAACCAGATAGGAGATAAGATCAAGGTATTATGGTTAGACAATGGAGGAAAGTATACCTCCATGGAGTTTGTATAATTCTGTACTTAGGAAGGGACCAAAAGGTAGTTTATTGTTCCTTAACACCCTGAACAGAACTAGGTTATAGAGAGGAAGAACGAGGCCATTACAGGTGCAATGGTATCGATGTTGAATGATCAGGAACTACCTTTATACTTATGGGTTGGGGCTAGTGTTTCTATAGTATATCTTCAAACCAGGAATCCCCATATAGTTTTGGGGAGGAAGACTCCTGAGGAGGCCTTCACTGGGAGGAGGCCCGATGCTGAGCATATTCACATTTTTGGATGCTTGACATACTCTCATGTCCCTTATGAGAAGAGGACAAATCTAGATCCCACAACATAGAAGGGGATCTTAGTTGGATACTCAGATGTCTAAAAGGCCTACCAGATCTACATTCCATCACAACAGAAAGTGGTGGTGAGCAGAGATGTTAGATTTTATGAGGGTAGAGATTTTAGGAGGCCTCTTGATTCGAGAGATAGTGTTGAGGAGGTCTCACAGATTCAAATTGATGCATCAGAGGGGACAACCTCAGGTGTCGAGTACACTAGTTTCAGGGGTGACTGGGTCACCTTGTACGACGTCAGGGTCACAATTTCAGAGTATTCAAGTAGAGGGTGAAAAGGCTTTAGGATATTAGAGTGTTGGTACGAAATATGAGTATGAGACTCTTGGGCGTGCATATATCAATTCTCCTTTGGTTACTTCAGGGAAGAGGAAACCAAGATGGTTTTAGGAGACCCTGAAGGAATCCAAGGAGAATGTTGGAGATCCCAAGAGGTTGTTCAGAGAGAGCAGATCTCTAGAGAGGTTTGGGTCCTACTTGGCTATGGTAACGAGCATCAAAGATGCATAGCTCACAACTTTTGTGTAGGAAGTTGTCCAACAGGTTTGGTGAGAGTCCATGCTGATGGAGTATGAGTCCATAATGTGGAATGATGTATGGGAGGTGGTGCCAAGGCCTGAGGGGAAGTCAGTTGTGACTTTCATATGGTTGTACAAAACCAAGTATGATGCAGATGGAAACATAGAGAAACACAAGTCTCGATTTGTGGTGAGAGGATTCTCTCAGATAGAGGGAGACAAATATGATGAGAAGTTCACACTAGTTGAAAGATACACTTCTATCTAGAGCATTATTTACATAGCAACAAAGATGGGTTAGAAGATAAAATAGATGGATGTAAAGACCACTTTTCTAAATGGATTTATTGAGGAGGAGGTGTATATAGAGCAACCACATGGGTTTGAGGTGTTAGAGAGATATTCTCGTGTGTGCCTTCTGAGAAAGACACTTTATGGTCTGAAGCAAGATCCAAGAGCTTGGTATTCACAGATAGGCACATATTTTCTTCAAATGGGGTTTGAGAAGAGTGAGGAAGATCCTAACCTCTACTATATCATTCAAGGTGAGGATACACTCACTCATACTATATGTGGATTATTTATTCATCATGAGGGTGGAGCAACTCATAGCTAAGTGCAATATGTCTTGCATCAAAGTTTGAGATGACGAACATTGGGTTGATGCACTATTCTTGAGAATGGAGGTTTGGCAGGAGGAGGGTCATATCTTTCTGGGGCAGGGGAATTATGAAACAAATATCTTGGGAAGATTTTATGTGGAGGCATGCAAGCCCATGTCTACACCTATGGTTACCAACTGAAATAAGCTTAGTGCTTCATATTTAAGGTTTGTGGATGCTACGAGATACAAGCAATTGATCAAGTCCTTGATGTATCTGGTCAACACTAGACTAGATATTTTTTTTTCCATGAACACTCTCAGCCAGTACATGGTGGAGCATAGGAGTGTTCACTGGATTGGGGCAAATCATGTTCTGAGGTATATTTTAGGATTAATGGATTTTGGGTTGGACTATGTTAGAGGAGACAGGGCAAGTTTGGTTGGATACACAGACTCATAATGGGAAGGATGTGCCACTGACAGGAAGAGCACCTCAAGGTGTTGTTTTGGGTTGGGGTTAGGAGTTGTTTTCTGGTTCAATGAGAAACAAAAGTCATTAGCTTTGAGTTTGGCCAAGGTAGAGTACATGGCATCTAGTCAGGTCAGTTGCGAGGCCATTTGGATTTGTAAGTTGCTGGTTGGTTTATTTGGTTAGGAGTTGTCTCCAACATTCATTCACCGTGATAATCATAGTTGTATCAAACTCTATGAGAATCCAATGTTTCATGATTGGTCGAAGCACATTGAGATCAAGTATCATTTCATTAGAGACTAGGTTCAAAATGGGGCGGTTCAACTTCATTATATTCCTATTGATGAGTAGGTGGAAAAAAATTCTCACCAAGGCCTTTCCAAGGGGAAAGCATGTCTATTTCAGAGATAATATGGGCTTGGTGAGAAACACTTTCTTCGATAAGAGGGAGTGTTGAGTTTTGTGTACCTTAGGAAGTGGTCCCCTTCTATTTGCGAGTATCTAAATACAAGAGGGGAATGTTTGACCCTTGAACATGTACTTTATGATCTAATTTCACTTTGACTTAGTCACTTAAGTCATAAAGTGACTATTAATTCACAATGTGGGTGAATTAAGAGACATAAAGTAAACTATGGAAACTTGAGAAAAGTGGGTTTCCAAGTGAGATTTATGAGGTGAGATATCACCCTTTGATTAGACTTGGCAAGAGTTAATCTTAGCCATTGGTATTTTAGGTTTGGCCTTGGAAGGCTAAACAGGGTGCATAGGGAAAAGAGAGACTCTAGTTGTTCACTTGATCACTTGAGAGACTTGGGTGAGGAGAATAGAAGTGAGAAGAGATGGTTTGAAGGAGAGAACTAGGGCACACTTGTTCATGCAAGGCGTAAGCTAGTTTGGAGCAACTTTCATGGAGGCTTTGTGTGTGAGCTAGTTGGTGGGCACATCCTTGGAGTAGGGGCGCATACTAGCAGGGACACTTTGGAGACGATGTAGCTTGGAATTGGCTTGTGGGTTGTTGTGGGCGCACCTTTGAGAAAAGGTTGGGCAAGGGATCAACAATCAACCAAGGATTAGTCAAGGGAACAAATCATCTTCAAGCTAACTCAAGGGAAGAGGGGCACACTATTCAAAAGGCGCATATTTCAAGGTGTTATTTTCTAAGCTTGATAGGAGCTAGCAATTGTTACATGTTCCTTTGTGTTAATTTCCTTGTTGTAGTTATTGCTTGAAAATATCCATATATATACATCTCTCTTGCTGGTTTTCCCCAAGGGGGTTTTTCCAGGGTCATGTTGACCAAAATCCCATGAATCTAGTCTTAGATAAAGGTATGACTCCCCAAGTAGGTAGAAAATCCCATCCGTCTTTATCCTAACAACATGATATGAAGGAAATCAAATCTAGAAGATAATCAACCATTTTGAGGGCCATTGGAGTGGGGAAATCACTACAAAACAATTACAAATGATTATCATGTCCCTTAATGCGATAGGGGTAAGGGGTTCCCCAAAAATATAGGCACTCAAAATAATGGTTGTAGAATGCAAGCCTGATATTTTGTTATTTCAAGAAATAATTTGTACCAGGGAAAAGGATATTGAAAGTTTCAGTCCATGGATTAAGAAATGGCCCTTCTATGAAAATTATGCAATATGCTTCTAAGGGGGTATTTTATCTACACATGGTCCTAATTTTAAGAAAGCATTGGAGAAAGTCTCTGTTTCTGAAATCATTCTAGATGTGTAGGATTTCTCTCTTTTTTCCTCTTTTAGAATAATCAATATCTATGAACTGTACACCAATAAAAGGCCTTTTTGGGAAGGATTAAGCAACTCCAACATCCTACAAGCTCCCAATGTAGTGTTATGGGGAGATTTAAATTTCACGTTGTCCCTAGAAGAAGTATGGGGGAAACATCCCAAAAGGGACCCTTTGGAGGGATTTTTTTCCCACTGGATTTCTGCTCATAACCTAGTGGACCCGGAGCCCCCAAAAATATCCTAGATATGGAGGAATGGTAGAAAGGGAGGAGATATAGTTGAAAAAAGATTGGATAGGTTCTTGGTGGAGGAAAACATGTTGGCCAACCCGTGGATCATCAAATTGTTAGTGACGATTGGGGGTAATTAAAATAACATGCCAATGCTATTGAACATATCAAAAGGAGTCTCAAAACCTTCAACTCCCTTAAAATTTAATCATGACTAGTTGAAAGAATCATATTACAGAAATCATATTTCAAACGCCCAGACCCATCTCAAAGTTATTCCTGGAATATGCTATATGCATCAAATGGCTTCTAATTTGTAAAAAGTAAATCATTTATCCATAACTTGGTCACACAATTTCAACCTTAAAAACAAAGCTCACTTAAGAGAGGTCAAAGACAAGATTTCTGATTTACTAATCTCTAAGCCTTTGGATTCCCTGATGAAAGAGGAAGAGTCTGAGTCAGGTTCTTTACTAAACAAAAAGGTTGATCTTTTGTATCTTGAGGAATCAAAGTAAATACTAAAGAGTATTTTGATATGGCTCTAGGAAAAAGACAACAACTCCAATTTCTTCCACGATTATGCAAACCATAGGAGAAACCTCAATTCTATAGAAAAAATCAATAATCCTGAGGGGGAGAGGTCTCCTCTTTTTCTTTTGATATCACCAAAGATGGAGTAAGATATTTTTCTGGTCTTTTCAAATCCCTTGCTGGGTGTCCTATAAAATAAATCTTAGATGTTATATATTTATTCCAAATATCTATCACTTATGAGATGAACGAGTCCCTTCAAGAATTTTTTTTCGAGGGGGAAGTGTTGGCAATGCTGGAATCTTTCTAGAAAAGAAAGAGCCCAAGACTAAATGTCCTTTCTGTTGAGTTTTTTCTAGTTTTTTATGATCTTATCAAAGAATATTTACTTAAGATTGTGCAAGAATCACAAAGATCAAGCAAAATATTGGGAGTCTTGAATAGGAATTTCTTGGCTCTGATCCCCCCAAAAAGGAGTCCTCCTCTTTTGAGGATTTCAGACCTATCTCCTCTTGAAATATAATTTACAAACTCATATACAAGACAATTGAAAATCAACTCAAACCTATTTTAAGTGAGATTATATCAGAGGAACAATTTGGGTTCCTTTTTAAAAGACAGATCCATGATGCAATATCTTTGGCACAAGAATCTCTTCATTCTATAAAGACCAAGAAGATTACATCCTTTGTATTGAAACTAGATTTGTCAAAGGCATATGACAAAGTAAACTGGACTTTCATGAGACTAGCCTCAATCCAAATTGGAATGAACTTGCATACAATAAATTGGATAATGAGATATATTGAAACTTCTTTTTTTGTAGTCTTGGTAAATGGTTCACTGTCATCCTTCTTCAGTCCGTCAAGGGGACTAAGATAAGGATTTCCTCTATCCCCCTTTCTCTTTCTCATAATTTCAAAAGGTCTCAGTGAACTCATTGAAAATGAAAAAATTAAGGGTCTTCTAGAATTATTAAACATAGCTCCTGATGTTATTCTATCTCATTTATTATTTGTAGATGACATAATTATTTTTGGTGTATTAATTTAAAGTGCTAAAATCCATCCTTGATCTATATTGCACCGCTACAGGAATGCAATAAACAAGGAAAAATCTATAATGCTTTCCTATTCCCTTGAGGAGGTCTCTTTGGAGAAATTGAAGGCTTGTTTTCCATTCACTTTTAAAAGCTTATATGAAGCAAAAAAATATTTGGGTTTTGATCTCAAGCCTGTGGGTTACAGAGTAGAAGATTGGTTATGGATTTTGAGGAAAATTCAGGCAAGAGTGTCAAACTGGACCTTTTGTTTGCTTTCAAGAGGGGGTCGTTTGGTGCTGATAAACTTTGTTTTAAGGAGAATTCCCATCTATCGGGATTCCATTTCCAAGATACCAAAATGTATCCTTTCAAAAATCAGAAAACTATGCTTTCAATTCCTCTAGTTAGGTAAAAAAGATTCATCAGGCATTGCATTAGTGAAATGATCACATATTTATATACCAAAAATACATGGAGCTTTGGGAATTAAAAACCCCTTCTGGTTCAGTAAGGCCCTAGCTACAAAGAGTCTTTGGAGAATAGCACAAAATACACAACTATGGGGTAGGGTGATGGTGGCCAAATACTTCTCAAGAAGATCAATTGTGGATTGGTTTAGAGATCTGATCAAATTGATAGCCAATTTCTCCATAGGGTGGAAAGCCATGGTTGAATCCTTTTAGATAATTGGAAAGTAGTTCTCCTAGAAAATAGCAATTGAAAAGTAGTCCCAATTGGGGAAGACCCTTGGGAAGGGGCTTCCATCTCCTACAAATTGTCTAACGATCTGCTAATTTCTCTCCATATTTTAGGAATTTACTCTTTATGGGATGTAAGGAAGTAAAACGTAGATGAAGTGGGGCATTTGATATGGAAATATCTGGAAGATCTAGGATTATATCAAGGAATGGGCATAGAATGGGAAGCATATGTGGAAATCTTGAAGTCAAATTTTATTTGTTTAAATGAAGATGACACCAATTCACTGTGTTGGGAAAAAAAATCCAATAAATGGAATGTATAATATAAATCTAGGCTACTTAGCATTGGTCGAAGAGGATTTTTAGGAGTCTATCCAATGGTGGTGAGAAGACATTTGGAAACTAAACACCCACTTAAAAATTTCCTTGGTATATTGGTTGGCCTTGAGAAACAAGATTCTAACTTGGGAGGTTGGAATAAAACGCGGATGGATTGGGCCAAGTAGATGAGCCCTCTATATGGCTAAAGTGGAAACTATTTCCCATCTGTTTGTGTCTTGTCCTTTCACTTGAAATGTCTGGAAGATGGTCGGTGATATCCTCAAGATAAATTTTCAATCAACAAGAAGTTTTATGGAGGAGTGGCTCTTTGAATGGAAACAACCCTAGAGAGCTAGTACTTATGTCTTTGCTATAGGTATTTTTGTATAACTCATTTAGTGGCTAGAAATTTGGCCATCTTCCAAAATATAGCCATGCATTCTTAGATGGTGGCAGGTCTCATTTCCAAAATGTCCTCTAATTTCAAGAAGTTAAAGAATATTAAGGTAAGAAAACTGAAGATTACAAAAGTGAAAGAAGGAATACCTTGGGGATTCTTCGATGGTGCTTGTCAAGGACACCACTCTTTATGCGGCATTGGAGTTATCTTCTATATCTCTAAAGAGTTTTTTTTTCAAAATCTACTATGCT
>JASDQU010242000.1:23722-134750 GCA_032191745.1 Picea mariana
CATCGAAGAAAACCAAGACTAATTTCCTTAACCAATCCCTGAATATATGGTTCATGCAAGACTGGAATGTAGCAGGTGCATTGGTTAGCCCAAATGGCATAACCAGGAACTCGAAGTGTCCAAAATGACAACGAAATGTCGTCTTCTCTATGTCCTGCTCTCGGATGTTGATCTGATGATATCCAAAGTGCAGATCAATCTTTGAGAAGAAAAATGCCCCATGCAGTTCATCCATCAACTCGTTAATGCGTGGGATAGGGTACCAATTCTTGATGGTTTTCTTGTTCAAGGCTCGATAATCAATGCACATCATCATGGTGCCATCCTTCTTCAAAACTAAGACAACTGAAGAAGCAAATGGGTTGTTGCTCGGTCTGATGTGTCCCATCGCCAACAATTCCTTGATTTCCTTCTCTATCTCATCCTTGAACCTCCTAAGATGACGATAGGGGGGGTGATCATAGGTTTGGCCCCCTCCTACAACTCAATGGTGTGATCAAAACCCTGTCAGGTGGTCTCCCCGGTGGAATTGCCTCAAAGACCTGTTGATGTCGTCCCAATAAATCCTTGATCTCTGTATGGTACTATTGTCGACCCTCTTAATCCTTCCACGTAGAGATCAAACACTCGGCGGCATATGCTACTTCCCCATGTTTGAATATCCTCTCCATCCTCTTGGCTGAAACTATCCTAGGTGCTCCTGTCGACATACCTCTTAGAACATCCTTCTTCCCGTTATGGTCTCTGAATCCGATCTCCAAGGTTTGGTAATTGGTGGTGATTTTTCCCAAGGTAATCATTCACTGGACTCCCAACACCACATCTGTGTTAGATAGGTCAACCACATAAAATGTATCTCTCACTGTATAGTTGCCTAACTTTACCTCCAAGTCTGGAACTCTGTCTAGACACTCCACTGTGTGGCCATCTGCTACTGCAACGTCAAACCCCTCAAACTCCTCTGTCTGAAGTGCCCATCTCGATACTAGTGAAGCGTCGATGAAGTTGTAGGTGGCCCCACCATCTATCAGGGTGATTGCTCGTTGCCCCTGAATAGTCCCTCTGATCCGAAGGGTATCATACCTGGGAACACCGAAAAGGGTCGCTATGACTCCTGCCTTTGTTGGTTTCCTCCTGTTAGCCTGCTTAGGCAGCTGTGGGACTATTGGAGGATGGGCTCCTGCCAGTGTCGGAAGTCTACGGGGAGGCTGCTCCTCTGCCCGTGTTGACTCCTCCTCTGAGCTAGTGGATCCATTGTCCTGCTCCTCCTCCTCACTATCTACACTGTCTGCTGCCACCTCAATATAATGAATCTCTCCCTTGCCCATACACCGGTGGCCTAGGACCCAAGGGTCTCTGCAGTTGAAGCAAAGCTTCTTCCTCATAAGCTCTCGCCTAGTCTCATCATCCAGATTCTCCTTGCCCTTCCATTCTCTCTGGAATGNGCTGCTCCTCTGCCCGTGTTGACTCCTCCTCTGAGCTAGTGGATCCATTGTCCTGCTCCTCCTCCTCACTATCTACACTGTTTGCTGCCACCTCAATATAATGAATCTCTCCCTTGCCCATACACCGGTGGCCTAGGACCCAAGGGTCTCTGCAGTTGAAGCAAAGCTTCTTCCTCATAAGCTCTCGCCTAGTCTCATCATCCAGATTCTCCTTGCCCTTCCATTCTCTCTGGAATGGCTTCCTGTCTCGATCCTTCTGGGATACGAAGGGTTTGGAAAAGGTTTTAGTCTTTGGCGTTGAGTCTGCCAAATCTCGAGTGCGAAGGATGGCATCCTGCAAGGTGGGAGGCCTATATGCCTTCACCCATCCTCTCAAAGGCTTGGTGAGTCCCTCTGTGAATAGCATGATCAGCTTGGGCTCTGATGTATCTTTCACTGCCACGACTACCTGCTGAAACTCCGTGATGAATGCCTCTGCTATGCCAGTTTGTCTCAACTAGGCTAGATCCCTGAAGTGGATCTCGGGATCCCTCTTATCAAACCTGTACATGAGCCTCTCTGTGAACTCCCTATAGGAAGTGATGCGACTGTGACCCAATGTCACCAATCCATGATACCACCACTTGTGTGCCTCACCCTACAAGTGTAAGGTCGGAAAACTGATGGCTTCTCTCTCGATCATCTGGTTGAGCTTGTAGTATGTGTCTAGCTTCTATACCCAAGCTCTGGCAGTGCATTTGGGCGATCCGTCAAAAGAAGGTATGGTGAGTTTACCAACTTTTCGGATGAAATCTATGTTATGCCCCTGCTGCTGTTGCAGTCCTCCCCTCTGTAGCTCTCTGGGACGGTTCCTGAGTCTGAGTCCACGGTACTCGACTAAGGTCATGTCCTAGTGGAAGTCACGACCCAATGTTGCATACTCCCTCCTATACTCTCCAATGTCCTCTGCATGAGTGGGTAGCCTCTGTGTTATCGGTGGCGGTGCGACTACCGGGGGTGCCCTCTGGAAACTGGGAAACAAGGGTCTGGGAATCCTACTCGCAGAGGTGTATGTGCGAGAGGGTGACTGGGGTCTACTGCCTGCTCCTGAGTTCCCCTGTGCTGCATGCGGGACTTGTGTGTCTGGGGTGCCCACTCTAGCCAATCTATCAACCACCTGTGCCAAGGACTGAGACATGGTCTGTTGACTAGCTAACATATCATTGATAACCTGCATGAAAGTTGTCCCTAGATCTACGGGGGCCTTGCCACTACCCTCTAGTCGCTCATATTTGTCTCCTAACAACCTCTCTGCCTCACGCTCTGCCCTTCTCTCTGCTTCTCTATGTACCTCTTCCTCTTCCTCTGAGCTAGAAGGAAAAGGGGGAAAGTCAGGCCTATGCCTTCTTTCCTTATGCCTGCTATAAGTGACATATTTGTCACCCACGTGTTCACGACCCTCTAGGTCTTCTGCTGCACTCATTGTCTTTAGTCACAGGTTGGCAGGACTAAAGCTCTGATACCACTGTAATGTTCCTGACTTGGCTAGTCTAGAAAACGCTGATAATGTGTGTGTAGAATTAACCATTTACATCATATAAATGATCATTATAGAATTAATCTTATGCACTACCCTTGGAAAAGGTGCGCTATCTTGGTATTATGCTGCAGTTCTTTCTGGTACTTCTCTCTTATGCGCTACCATTGGAAAAGGTGCGCTATCTTGGTATTATGCTGCAATTCTTTTTGGTACTTCTCCCTTATGCGCTACCCTTGGAAAAGGTGCGTTGTCTTGGTATTATGCTGTAGTTCTTTCTGGTACTTCTCTCTTATGCGCTACCCTTGGAAAAGGTGCATTATCTTGGTATTATGCTGCAGTTCTTTCTGGTACTTCTCTCTTATGCACTATTATGCTGCAGTTCTTTCTGGTATATTATGTTGCTACTGCACTGCAGGTGCGCTATCTTGATATTACGTTGCTACTGCAGGTGCACTATCTTGGTATTATGTTGCTACTGCAAGTGCGCTATCTTGGTATTACGCTGCTACTGCAGGTGCGCTATTTTGGTATTACACTGCTACTGCAGGTGCACTATTTTGGTATTACGCTGCTACTGCAGGTGCGCTATCTTGGTATTACATTGCTACTGCACTGCATGTGCGCTATCTTGGTATTACGCTACTACTGCACTGCATGTGCGCTATCTTGGTATTACGCTGCTACTGCACTGCAGATGCGCTATCTTGGTATTATGCTGCTACTGCAGGTGGGGTGGTATTTCTGGTTGTACTTTGAGCTAGCCTTTGGGCTAGGGTTTATCTATTGGTTCATGATTGGACTTGCTTTGTAAACGGAATGGTTTGGAGATTCACCATTGGTCAATTGACATCATATAAGGTACTTTGGGCTAGGGTTTAGCTGTTGGTTCATGATTGGACTTGCTTTGTAAATTGACATCATATAAGGTCAGTAGTTATTTGTTTAGTGTAAATTGGTTGACTCCTGAAAAGTAGTAAACATAGTTTAAAATTGACAGCCATTAGCATTTTTATTTATATGGTTTATTGATCAATTGACATCATATAAGGTCAGTAGTTGTTTGTTTAGTGTAAATGGGTTGACTCCTGAAAAGTAGTAAACATAGTTTAAAATTGACAGCCATAAGCATTTTTTT
This sequence comes from Picea mariana, assembly GCA_032191745.1. Classification (NCBI taxonomy): domain Eukaryota; kingdom Viridiplantae; phylum Streptophyta; class Pinopsida; order Pinales; family Pinaceae; genus Picea; species Picea mariana. Next base: position 27,822 of record JASDQU010242000.1, read on the forward strand.
GTGATATGGTTTGGAGCTTCCAGGGATCAGTGGTCAATTGACATTATACAAGGTCATTAATTAATTGTTTAGTATAATTTGGTTGACTCCTAATTTAAAGTCCTACCCAAGGTCAAATCTAAGTGATGACATAAATAAAAATGTTACAAGACAAAATAAAAATAAATGAAACATACATGAAAACTGATAGCAATGAGCACTTTCTTTCTATGCATTTTTACTTGGACTTTAAGCAATTAACTGTTAAAAATATATGAACTGTTAAATGTTAAAACCTTGGACTTCGCACAATTAACTGTCAAAAATATATAAATACTTTATTATTTATAACTACTTAAATGAAGTGCATTGCAATATTTTATCAATTTCGATTGAACTGCAGAGTGGGGAAGTGCTTTCTTAAGAAGATTTTAACAATGGTCTATAATGTTAATGTCTTATGAAAGATGTAGTAGCACACACAGTGAAAGGCGAAAGGGAATCATAATCATAATGAACAGTAAATACCATGAATTAATTGGGTAGACAACGAAGGGGTCGCTTATTCTTCCATCGAATTGAACCATGTAGTACATGTTGTTGTCCACTGGTTTTGCTTTGCCCCTGTACTTGCCTTTGTCTTTCACATTTTCCAATATCCACGGCCTAGTGTCGGTTTTCAAATTCTGATACCAAATAAAAAAAAGCAATGCGAATATATTAAAATTAGCCTAGGTTTGATTGTCAGTGCATTCCTGCACACCATCGGCAGGTGGGGCATGAAGATAAGAGTGGGGGTTAAGTGTTTTGATTTTACCATCATACAAAATTGTTTATAATGCAGAAAAAAACATATAAACACGTAACTGTGATGCTTACTTTTCGTTTGCCCTCGGCACCCTCTCTGTACATGATCCACGAGCGTCTGTCGGATTTTCTAAAATATTTGTTGTCAGTTGTGTTTTTCCCGGCAGCAGGCTGTTTATCTACACCTACGATGTCCACGGAACCACTAGGTTTGGGGGAGAACTTGGCAAGAAACTTGGTGGCATTTCCAGGCAGACATGACTTCAAATCGTAGCGCTGAGAGTTAAAAGAAAGGAATAATAACATTAAATAGAACCTGATCAAATTGTAAAGCCAAGAGGGATTAAAACCCTCTAGAGCAGTGTTGCATTGCAGCAGTATATTATATACCATTGCAGTACGATATATACCATCCCATTTAAGGACATCTTAGATTGAATGCTAAATATCCCCAAAAATATTGTATTTAATGCAAGGGTTGTGACTGTAATAAATAAAGAAAGCAAAAAACTTGAGTTCATAGCGAGTCGAGTACCCGGAAGACTTTAGTGACGAGTTGCAGACATGTAGGGCATGGAGTTTTGTCCTTTGCCATGACGGTAGCGCAAGTGATGCAGATGGGGTCTAAATGCTTACACTGAGATGCGTACAGATCCTTTTTGGCCTCGCATTTCATGCACTTAGCGTTTTCCTTGGCGTACTCCATGTACAAGACAACAGCAACCGCAGCACAGACGCTCTGGCTTTGATTTTGATTTGGCTTGCTCTGGCTGTCGGCTCTGCCTTTTTGTGGATGAGCTGGGGGACGGGAGGGAAGCAAGCGCCAGAATCCATCGACGCCAATCTTTTTATACTGCAACACAAACGGTTAAGTTCGTTTTCATAAAATCGTCCTTCATTTTGAACAGAGACAAACTACTTAGTATACACATTTCGAAGGAAGTAAATCACATGACAATTTACTAACCGTAGAATATTTATATTGAATAAATATTAAAATTTATTAAGAATATTTATAAAATGTAACTTTTTAATATTTCAAAGACTTTTATAAAGAAAGGTGAAAATTAGAATATTCAGACTATTTAGTGGTCATTGTCACTCTTTTCATACGAGTTATTTGATTTCATCTTTCACAAACTCCGGTATAGTATGATGTTTTGTGAGTTATTTGATGTCATTTTTGAGAAATTCTTGTACACTGTGATGTGCTTTATTTAATGGGTGGATGGAGTTGTTTGATACCTATTGGGTGTTTGCGGTATTTGATATGTTTTTGGAACAATTTATTGTATATGTAAACAACAATTTATTGTATATGTAAACAACAATTTATTGTATATGTAATCATCAATTGTTATTATTGGATTTATTGATAATATATTCTAAAAAGGTTTACAAATATTTCGATTAAATGCTACCATCTCATGTTACAATAATTGATAACTAAGTTTCGAAATAATAAAGCAGTTTGACATGTATTGGGTTTTTTTGGGCACTTGGCATGTTTTTGGAACAATATATGTCATGTGTGGCAACTAATTTGCACAAGTTTGATGCACTGGACCCATTGATAACACACTCTATAATGTTTACAAATATTTTGATTAAATACTACCATCTCATATCACAACATTTGCTAATAGAGAATTGAATTGACTATTGCTAAATTGCTTTTCCTTGTTCTCCACAATTAGCATAACTAGCCAATCAGTTGTCCTAGTTCTTATCAATTTTCTTTCCTCATAAAGACGTAGACACTACCATTGATCCCATAAGTTTTCAGCTTATACTTGTCGTTATATCTTTAAAACTAATAGTAAAGAGAAACAATTCAAGCTTTGACTAAAGATTCATTAATTGTTACCTTAGGGGAAGTTTGTGATTTCAATTTTTATTATTAGTAAATATAATATTTTAGTCTAGAATAATGAACTATGGGCCAAATATTTTATTCTAAGAAGTGCTCTTAATTTTTGCATTGTTTATGGCTCTTCGACCTATATACTTGAAATTTTAGTGTCACTTTATGAATTTGGTGTTCAATTAGTTATGTTGGATGTGTCTTTGAGGAGATGGATGATCCAAATGGATATCGGTGGCCACCCACATTTTCCAACTGGCTCAAAACAGTTTTCTGGCAATTTTGGCAATTTACTATTTTTAGCAGTTTTCACTTCCGGGGCCATTTTGAGGGTCTAAATGAATGTTTTCGGGATCGTCCCAACCCAATGATAGCTAAAGGCATTATTGATCCCCCAAAATGAATCTCCTCGACGATACCTTTCCAACGGGCTATCATACGCTTAAAACAAAGATTGTATGCAAAAGTTACTACCCCGGGAAGTTAATGTACTAACCCAAACAGGGCCCACATGACTTTTGGCGCTTCATCTCCTAGGGTTAGGTTTTTGGATGTCTAGGGTTTTTGGCATTCTTGTTTATGGTAAAATTCCTTCATAGCCTCATTGTAATCATCTTCTTGTGAATGAGCACAATCGTCACATCTCTTCTCAGAGATAAGCTGCCACCATTCTAGTAAGCTTGTTTCCGCTACATTTTACAGTTTCAACTTATTTCATTATTGAATAGAAAACCAATTTTATTGTATCTCTGTTGTTTTTTATTAAGAATCTGTTAATAATCTATATTCATTTCATTCTTCTCATAAAATCTGGATCAGTGGTATCAGAGCGGTCTGCTCCTGGTCATCTTAATGCATGTCCCCAACGAGGTCAGAGTACAAAGAGTTGGGTCTTGAGCTTGTTTCTCTTGAGGACAAAAGCTCTCGCATGCCCAAGCGACCTCTCATGGCAGGAGAAAAGAAAGATGACGGGACAGGAGATCCTTTCAAACTGTTGATTGAGGAAGCCCTCATGCAACAGAGGAACGAGATGATGGATAGTTTCACGCAAATCCTTTGGCGGCTACCAATAGGTGACGCATCTTCTTCGAGCGGAGGCGTCGCCCCCTTCAAGGTACAAATAAACTTCGATATTCCTATATTTGAAGGTCAGATAGACGCGGATGTTGTAGACAAGTGGTTGAATCTGGTAGAAGGGTATTTTTTTGTCCATAACTTCTCGAATAGAGAAAATATTACTTTTGCGCTCCTCAAAGTTGTCCCCCATGTCAAATATTGGTGGGAAACATTCTGTGAGCAAAAGGAAACAGAGGAACCCTCATTATTTACAGTGACATCCACCTGGGATTCCTTCATGGATGTTATTAAGGAGCAATACTACCTTGTTGGAAGTTATGACGACTTATATACCAAATGGACCACACTGCGACAAGAAAGAGACCAAGCAGTGCCATATTTCACAAATATCTTCCATACCTTGCACACCAAGCTGGGTATCAAAGATTCAAAGCGACATCTGGTGCTCAAGTATCGCGGTGCTCTGCATAGATACATCCAGACCGAAATGGAATTTCTAGACATCTCATCCTTGGGCGCGACCTACCGATATGCCGTCAAAATTGGGCAGAAGCTCAAACAAAAGACGCGACAATTTGGGCCTGGGAACCCCTCACAACAAAAGCTAGGAAAAAGCGGCCCCAACCCATAGAAAAAAGGACAAAGCAAAGATAGATAGTATGAGGAAAACCAGTCCAAGCTGCAAGCAAAGAAGGACACTAGAAAGACAAAGAAAGATATCGGGAAGTGGTGCGACTTCCATAAGAGCCCTTGGCATAACACTACTGATTGTCGCTCAAAGCAGTTGTTGGTGGCCGAAGTGAAAGCCTCTGAATCATATGCGGATTCAGACTCTGAGCCAGAACCAGAAAGGGGAAGACAGATCATTGACGTGGAACCCAGTGCCACCGTTGCTACCACCAAGCTCCAGCCTGGTGAACCAAACGAGCCAGAAGAAGGAGAGTGCCTCTTCCATTCACAAATGTGGGTAAAAGGAACCCCACTACACTTCATCATTGATAGCAGTAGCCAGAAGAACCTCATCTATGAAGAGGTCGTCAAGCAGCTGTCCCTGCCCACAATGCCTCACCCACAACCCTACACCATTGGATGGCTCCGCCAAGGAAGCGATTTTTGCGTCAACCACAGTGTCGAATGTCATACGGCATCAAGCCCTTCAAAGACGAGGTATTGTGTGATGTTTCTCCTCTCGAAGTTTGTGATGTTCTTTTGGGCCACCTTATTTATGGAAACGTTATGCTGTATATGAGTCTAGGCCTCGTAGTGTTATTATTACTTTGAACAGGAAATTGTACAGGATACCTAAGGCAATCCCACCTAGTGTTATTTCCTTGATCTCTACTAAGCAATGCAAGAAGGTCGTCTCTCAAATGGGGAAGTTTGTCTTCTTCATGATTCTCTCTCAGAATAAGAAAAAGATCACAGCCACATCCAAGGTCTCTGCGACCGACCTCTCCACACAATAGAAGCAAGTAGATAAGGTCGTGGAAGAATACTCGGATATCTTCTCCTCACCTACCGGGGTACCTCTGCACTGCCAGGTCAAGCACCCCATTGATCTAACCCCAAGTGCACCGTTTCCCAATGGGTCAGTCTATCGTCGCTCTCTGTTAGAGAATGAGGAGATCAAGCGACAAATGCAAGAACTGCTCCACAAGGGGTACATCCGTCCCAGCTCATCACCTTGCGGGAGCCCAATCTTGTCGGTACAGAAGAAAGATGGAACCTAGCGACTCTGCATTGATTACCAGGCTTTGAATAAAATCACAGTCAGAAACCGGTACCCGATTCCCCAAATCGACGACCTCCTTGACCAACTCACGGGGGCTAAATACTTCAGTAAGATTGATCTGAAGTCTGGCTACCACCAGGTCCCGATAAAACAGATAGATGTATGGAAGACCGCCTTCAAGTCAAAGGAAGGCCTTTTTGAATGGTTGGTCATGCCCTTTGGTTTGACAAATGCTTCGGCCACTTTCATGAGAATGATGGATGATATCCTGCGACCATTCACCAATAATTTTGTAGTGGTGTATCTGGATGACATTCTCATTTACAACAAGACTTGGGTGGAACACTTGCAGCATATTCAGCGGGTTCTACACACCCTGCGGCAGCACAAGCTATACGCCAACTTGGAAAAATGCTCCTTCGGCATGGACAGGGTCCATTACCTGGGCTACATCATTGATTAGCATGGTGTACATGTGGATCCAGCCAAGATCCAAGTCATCCGTGACTGGCCAGCCCCAACCACACTCACTGAGCTTCGGAGCTTCTTGGGCCTTGCCAATTTCTACCGCAAGTTTGTGTTGGGATTCTCCCATATTGCATGGGCCCTCAGCCAAATCACTAGGGATGGTGGTAAGGAAAAATTTGCGTGGGGTCGGTCCCAACAACAAGCGTTCGATGATTTGAAGCAGCGCTTGTGATCATCCCCAGTACTTTCACTACCAGACCTGCAACATCCCTTTGAGATCAAGACAGATACTTCTGACTATGTTGTGGGTGTCATTCTCACTCAACACGGCCACCCCGTGGCCTATCATAGTGAGACATTATCTGATGTTGTTCGTAAGTACCCTACTTAGGATAAAGAAATGTACTCCATTGTGCAAGCCTACCGCCAGTGGAGACATTACATTCTTGGGAAGGAGACAATCATCCACACTAATCATAAGCCACTGCAGTTTATGCAGACACAAGAAAAATTGTAGAATGACCGCCATCAAAAGTGGTCCACATACTTGCAGCAATTCCACCTCAACATCAAGTATAAAACAGGAAGAACCAATCGCGTCGTTGATTGCCTTAGCAGACCACCAGTCGCGGCACTCACTACGGTGCTAAACTCTTGCTGCCATGAGACCTTTGGATGGCCCCAACTCTATGAGACAAACTCGGACTTCGCCACCACCTACCAAATGTTGGGTGCAAACATAGTTGTCGATAATTTCTATCTTCAGGATGGGTTGTTGTGTGGTCCGGGCCATATCTGTGTTCCATCAAGCGAGCGAGCGAAGTTGATCTGGGAAGCCCACTATAGTTAGGTGGCAGGACACTTCAGCATCGAAAAGACAATGGCGATGCTACATAAACATTTCTACTGGTCGAAACTCTGACAGGAGGTCAGCAAGTATATCAAGTCCTGCACTGCCTGCGCTATTTCCAAACCAACCACTAAGAAACAGGGCATGTACACCCCTCTTTCTACTCCTGACAGGCCATGGGAATTCATCTCAATGGACTACATGTCGGGCCTCCCGTCCACCAAGCAGGGAAATGACTGTGTGTTTGTGGTTGTTGACCGCTTTTCTAAGATGGCGATTTTGGTTGCCTGCAAAAAGAGCATCACAACAGAGGCCACTGCCAAGCTCTTCTTTGAATGGGTCTGGGTACATTTTGGACTCCCACAAACCATTGTCTCAGATAGGGACAGTCGATTTCTCAGCACATTCTGGTCGAGCCTCTGGTCACTTCTGGACACCAAGCTAACCAAATCCACGACCTTCCACCCCCAGAAAAATGGCCAAACCGAGGTCGTAAATCGAATGGTTGTGCATATCCTTCGCATGTATAATTCAAAGAACCCTTGCACATGGGATGATATCCTTCCCTATGTCCAGCACAGCTACAACTGAGCCCTGCATAGCTCAATCAGCCACAGCCCCTTTCAGGTGGGGTTGGGATTCCAACCATTGGGTCCCATAGATGTTGCACTTCCCCTTGCAGTCACCTCGATCGACTCATCTCATGTTCCAATTGAAGCTAACAAAGCCACCTGGTTCATTGAGCGGATGCAACACATCTGCCAACAGGTTCAGGATATCCTACAGAAGTCTAATGACAAGTACAAACAACGCCACGATCAACATCGGGTGCCACATAAGTTTCAAGTGGGAGACAAAGTTTGGTTGCACTTGCAGAAAGAACGCCTTACAAGACCCCATCAGAAGCTTCACACACTCTTTTATGGGTCGTACACCATCACCAAGGCCATGGGGGATAATGATTTTGAGCTCAACATTCCTCCTTTCCTTGGCCTGCACCCAGTGTTCAACATGGATCTCCTTCGCCCTTATTTCCCACCATTATTGGACACCTCAGACGTAGCAGAACAACTGACACCAAGAGATCTCAACCCCGACTACATCCAAAAGGCATCCAACGATCAAATTGTGGACACACAGATCAAGGGAACTTGATAGCAAAGGATCCAGCTTTATCGAGTCGTCAAAGCAAGGCAACTCCTGCACCAAGGCAAGTGGCTCACCCGGGGCCAAATTCAGCAGAAAATTCCTCATCTGATGGGGGAACTCAACGCAATGGAGACCATTGCCTCCTAAGGATGGAGGATTGATCCAAATGGATATCGGTGGCCACCCACCTTTTCCAACTGGCTTAAAACAATTTTTTGGCAATTTTGGCAATTTACTATTTTTAGTAGTTTTCACTTACGGGGCCATTTTGAGGGCCTAAATGAATGTTTTTCGGAATCATCCCAACTCAATGATAGCTAAAGGCATTATTGATCCCCCAAAATGAATCTCCTCGACGAAATCTTTCCAACGGGCTATCATACGCCTAAAACGGAGACCGTATGCAAAAGTTACGACCCCATAAAGTTAATGCACTAACTTACCCAAACGGGGCCCACATGACTTTTGGCGCTTCATCTCCTAGGGTTAGGTTTTTGGATGTCTAGGGTTTTGGGCATTCCTATTTATGGTAAAAGGCCTCCAAAGCCTCATTGTAATCATATTCTTGCGAATGAGCGCAGCCGTCACATCTCTTCTCGGAGATAAGCCACCACCATTCCAGCAAGCTTGTTTCCGCTGCATTTTACAGTTTCAACATATTTCATTATTGAATAGAAAACCAGTTTTACTATATCTTTGTTATTTTGTGTTAAGAATCTGTTAATAATCTGTATTCATTTCGTTCTTCTCATAAAATCTGGATCAATGGATCTCTCTTGTTTTTTGGCATTCGAGACCAATTGACATTTACCACCAGTATTTGAAAATCCCATGTTGAGAAATTGAACACAAATATTTCGATTAAATGATTCCATCTCATGTCACAACAATTGCTAACTAAGAATTGAATCTTCAACTTTTTCTAAATTGCTCTTCCTTGTTCTCCACAAATAGCCAATCAATTGTCCTAGTTCTTATCAATTTTTTTTATCAATTAAGACGTAGACATTACCACTGATCCCATAAGTTTTCAGGTCATACTTGTCACCATATCTTTAAAACAGGCATAGTAAAGAGAAACAATTTCATGTTTAACTCAAGATTCATCAATTGTTACCTTAGGGAAAGTTTGTGATTTCAATTTTATTATTGGTAATGGAGAATTTTAGTCTAGAGTAATGAATTGTGGGCCAAATATTTTATTTTAAGAAGAGCTCTTAATTTTTGCATTGTTTACGGCTCTTTGACCTATATACTCGAAATTTTAGTGTCACATTACGAATTTGGTGTTCAATTAGTTATGTTGAATGTGTATTTAAGGAGACAAATCTCTCTTGTTTTTTTTTTTCATTCGAGACCAATTGGCATTTACCACTAGTGTTTGAAAAAACTATGTTGAGTAATAGAACACAAGACAAGAACTTGGTCGAAAAGGTGTAATCCATATTCAATAATATATTCATTGATTGATATCAATATATAGTACAAGAATGTGACCACCTCGTAAACTAAAGAGTGCTAACACATTAAGAACTCTTAAGAAGGTGATCTTGGGCTTTGTGATTGTCTAGGGATTCACATGCTAACATCCCCCAATCACAAGTATGAATAATTATACCACTAAGGCAACATGAACTAGTCCATACACTAGTATCATCTTCAACCTTCAATTGAAAACTTTTGAACTAAGCTTCGATGAAGATATCTCTAAAAAAACCACCAAATTTGGATGTTAAATGGTTCATTTGAAATGAACTTTGAAAGAGAATAGTAATTTTGAAGGTGAACAACTGCCATATCTAAATAATCCCTTATAACTTGGCAATTGATGATTATCAATGTTGCATTGATTGCAGTATAATATATACCATTGCATTCATTGTAGTACGATATATACCATCACATTTAAGGACATCTTAGATTGAATTCTATATATCCTTGAATATATTGCATTCAATGTCAGGGTTGTGGTTGTAATAAATAAAGAAAGCAAAGAACTTAAGTCCATAGTGAGGTGAGTACCCAGAAGAGTTTAGTGAAGAAGTTTAGTGAAGAGTTGTTGACATGTAGGGCATGGAGTTTTGTCCTTTGCCATGTCTATAACACAAGTGATGCAAATGGGGTCTAAATGCTTACATTGGGATGCCTACAGATCCTTGTTTCTCTTGCATTTCCTGCACTTGGTGCTTTCCTTGGCATACTCCATGTATAACACAACAATAACCGCATAACAGAGAAGAAGAAGAATTATGATGCTCTAGGATTTGAATTTTGAATTTGGCTCGCTCCGGTTGTCGACTTTTCCTTTTTGTGGATGAGATGAGGGTCAGGAGGGAAGCAAGCACTAGAATCCATCGATGCCAATCTCTTTATACTATACACACACACCACCCACACAGTTTTGTCTGTTTTCAGCTTGTGGCACCAACCACAAGGTTAAGTTTATTTTCTACTTGTGGAGGTTGATGCCTATCTTTTGAGTAAAATGATCCATCTTTTTTAACAAAGACAAACTAATTAATATATACATTTCCAAGGTAGTAAATCACATGACAATTTACGAACAGTAGAATATATATTATGAATAAGAATTAAAAATTATTAAGAATTTTTAAAAATTTTAACTTTTTTTATATTTCAAATACTTTTATAAAGAAAGATGAAAATTAGAATATTTAGAGGTCATTCTGATTGTTTCCATATTGAGTTATATGATGACATCTTTCATAAACTCTTGTATACTATGATGTTGTGCTTGAGTTATTTGATGTCATCTTTCAAAAAATCATGTATAGTGTGATGTAATTCATTTAATGGATGGAGTTGTTTGATATGTATTGAGTGTTTGTGGTACTTCGTATGTTTTTGGAAGAATCCATGCCTTGAGTAACAATTAATTTACACGAGTTTGTTGCTATTGGACTCATTGATAACTATTGATTTGTATATACATTACTTTTTTTTTCTTTTTCCTTTTACTTAGAAAAAAATTTGATATATTACGGGCCCATAAACTTTTCCATCAAGTTTTCTGTTATTTAAAATGCATTCATATTTTCCGTCGTATCCATATTGTACCGGGACTTAGCCATTTCTTGAATTCTTCATGGAACGACGAGTTCGCGAGTTGGTCTCATTATGTTCACTCATGTTCGCTCCTCCGTCGTCATCAAAATGCACTTTATACTTCGCGACCCTCATAATTTATTATACTTAGAATATTTTTGAGTTCCTTTTCCACCGCGAATGTGTAGCATTTCTCTGATTCATTCGATTGTCGTAATCACAAGTCCGTTTGTTCACTCCATGTTACTTAGCCAATACTTAGTCTCCTAAAAAAAAATTCCACTGCGGAAGCAGAGTTCATCTCACTACCTTCAAAAGTTATATCTCTTTTGTTCTCCCGTCTGCCATCCTATACTTAGTCATATCTCGAAGTATGTCATGGAGCTGCGGGAGCATATTTTTTCCTTCCATTTCTTATATATATTTCTTTCCTGCACTATGTCATGATTCTTCATTCCTTTCACATTAACCAAAAAAAATTGAATGCATAGCTTATGTGAAATAACATATGGTTAAATACTAAAACACCATTATTAATGGCGCTTTCCCCGAGACCCATCTCATAAATTCAAATTAAATTCGCTTAACCTTTCGTTTGAAAAAAGAGCTCCATTAGTTAATGATGCAAGTTAGATATGATTCCTACCAATTTACCTGTAAGCTTGGACCGGATCCAAATCCAACTCGCCTATCCCACAGTTAAGCGACATGATTTATCTTAGGGTGCCTAGGATCGATCTGCTCTTCTTGATCTGACGACCCTTTTCTATAGGACCAATCAACATGACCACAACTCAAATATAGAGCGCTAAACTATGTTCCTTCATTCTAGCCCAAAGGATCTTCTCTTCCCGTCCATGTGACCGAGAGCTATGACCTCGGCTTAATCCTCCTTCAATCTACGATGTAGATCCAACGAATATAATGGATTGTGGAGCCACAACTAGCATAGTGTTTAAACCCAATCTTGAATTCCGCAATGGAGAGTTGCTCACCGGTTGCGGGGTCGACGTCCACCGTTGATCTGCTGATCTATCGAGATCAACGATCTTGTTGGATTGCAGAATTCAAAGTAGCCCCCTCGTTAATCTACCTTTGGACTTCCACAATCATTCTCATTCGTTGATCTATCTTCAGCATGATCTGACGGTCACGACTTAATCAGTCGTTGACCCAACAATCCTCCTCTACAACTCTCAGATCTGACGGTTGTTGCTCATTGATTATCGATTTACTCCTTTCTCTCGATCGGACGGTTATCAACCACTGGTGGGATGATCTAATGATTGTTGTGCCTTCCTCTATGATCACGAAACCTTTCGTCTCCATCATTATGTAGGATCATCGATCCTTCTCGTGACCCATAATCATCGGAATAACCATTCTCGACCTCACATAGGGTACGGGATTGCACCAGGTCTCCTTTCCATAGTTCTCCTTCTCGTCCCTACAACACAAACCCTATACCTGCAATTACATAGTCTCGGCTATATGCACAGACTTACCCTTCTTCCTCGTAGAGGTATACAATACACCGATAACAGACATAAATTTAGAGGCTTCCAGAATACTCGAAATAGAGTATTTCCTTTGTATTCATATACATAGGTTTACATACAATTACACAGGCTCGTAGACCTTCCTTTGTGTGGATTAAATCAACAAACTGCAATCCTCATTCTATTGGCATGATTAGCATTTGTTGGCCATACCTATTCCTAGCCTAATTAGCATTCAAATGGCCATCTTCGATGTCTGGCCCCAATCTTCTATGTCTGACAAGCTCCCTCGTAGATGTTTGGCCTAATTAACATTCAATTGGCCACTACCCTTTACCTCTAAGGCTTACAATAATATACAAAAGGGATTATGAATTGTTTCTGGTTCATATCCAACAAATCCTCAATAGATTCCTAAGGATCCTCTCTGATCCACTTCCCACTCAACTAAACCCCCATTCTAGGATCTCCTAATCCCTAATATCCTCATGAAATCTTCACAAGCCTAATATCACTCATGTTCTCACATATTCGAGAAAATTTACAATTATATCCTCACACACATATTTCTCACTCAAACCACTCAAACATACATAATTTTCTATTAAGAAACCAAATCCTTAGCAAACATAAGACCCCCTAGGTTAACCAAATATACAATGATTTTTGGAGCAGGATGCTCCTGCATCAGTTAATATATATAAAAAAAGAATTATTTGTTATTCTAGAAAGACTGTGCATGCTTTGTCAACTCTTAAGAAATATGGCGAGAAGAATAGAAAGCTTGTGTGGGGATACAATTAATACACTTGCATGAGAGGACCCAAAATACCACTGGTCTAGAGCCTTACTAACTCTTCATTTGCTTACTAAGTTAATTAGGAAGTAATTGAAAAGTTCGTCAAATATGTGAGCCAAATCCTTTCTTCTACTACAAGGCTTAAGATACACTAGAGGATAATACCATTGGATTTAATCACTTCATAGGTAAAGGATTGATCACACCTAGCCACTTTCCTTGGACTAGAAGATTCTTGCTTAGAAATGAGACAGCTTTAGGCTAGCCAAATTTTCCAAGTCAAAATTTCAAGGAGAGCCATCTAGTACCACTGGAGTGGCTTCTCCTTCTTAAAAATGCCTAGATAGAAATGATTATGAGATAATAGCACATGCTTCCAGTCCCAATGAGGAAATGTATCCCAAATCCTCAAACACAATCTGCGATACCCACTTCACACAATCGCACTCAAGGATCAAATCTTTGGTCATTTCTTCATTGTTCTTGCAAAGATGACATTTGGAGTACCCCTAAAAATCATGTTTGTGAAGGTTGTCAGAGGTAAAAAATTTGTTATGCACCAAGATCCAAATAAAGAAATGAATCTTTGGAAGATTGTCTCCCTCCTAAATTGTATGCTAGATCAGGGAGGTAGGGTGCAGATCTTGGTTAGATAACTTCCTAGAGTATGCAAAACTTACAGAGTAGGTTCCACCAAGGGGGGGGCATCTATGTGAGTCCTTTGTCCCTTTACTTAGAGGTGATACTCCTTTTAAACAAGATAAAAGATTTGTATATTTAATCATTTAATGTCTCTGACAACTACAATTGCTTCCATCCTATCCATCTTCCCACTTCTAAATTTTCCCAATCTGGTGGATCATAGATGGTTTTTATACCTTATTCTAGCATCCAAGCTTTCACATATAAGAGAGAGTCATCTTTAGATAATGATGCACAACCTATAATTCTGTCATCCTAGCTTCAGATATGCTTTTCGTTGCTCGGAATCTAGAATGAATGGTTATCAATGAGAGAGATCGATGCCACATAGAGTCACTAAATGGGGGAACCATTTATAGCTAGAAACAGATCATCCAAACTTCTTATACAATTTTTTTTTTAAATACTTACGTCGTAAGACATGTTTCCACAAATCTATTTTTCTAGATATGTATCTCTATAGAATTTTGGCACCCATGGTCTGATTAACAATCGATGCATCTCTGCTTAGCAATTCTCCCCTTTCAAATGGAGCTTGGAATATGTTCCAATTAACTAAATGATTTATTTTTTTATATTCACTTTGCTTCCATGCAAAAAGAATCATCTTATTTCTTTCCCAAGAGTTTGCATGAAAGTTATTGACACCAAGAATCATTCTTGTGTGGTTGGGATTAGTTTCCAGTCGATTGTTGTGTTCCAATGATTACAGATTGTTTATGTCTTCCTCTTTGCCTTCTTTCCTTTGTTCATAAAAAGAAAAGATAAAAATTGCATCATAGTTGCTTTTCATTTCTTTTTAGTAACAGAAAAAACAAAATAACTTGGTTGTTGGTCATTCTTCTCTTGTTCCCTTGCCTCTGAAATTTTCAAGAAAAGAACTTGCTTACTAGCAATCAGGTTTTTATGCATTTTGCTTTCTTTGGTAGTTATTAGTTTCGGTTACAGTAGCCTTTTATAAAAGAAAATAAATATTGCTTGCAAAGCTCCTTTGCACTATGTTTTGCATTGCCATTCAAAGAGCATTTTAGGATTGCATTGCAAAGTGATTTAAGATCTTGCATATGATAAAATACATTGTTTTCATTTTTGAAAAGAGTATAAAAGAAAGAGTTTGTTTTCATTGATTCGAAGCATTGTTACACTCATTTTTCAATGAAAAAATTGCATCTTGCATTTGTGTTCTTAAGTGTTTTTCTGTTGAGTCTGAAAAAACACGGTTTAGTTTCATTTGTAACCCTTTTGATTAAATAACAACCCATAAAAGTAATGCTAACTAAAATTAATTATACATTTGCATTTTATAAGGTAAACAGACTAGTTTTAGGCTAGGGCCTTGGTTTAGGTTGGGGAGCTAATTTCTCCAAGGTTGGAAAAAAAATTAGGGGTATGAGATAGGGAGTGCAAAATCCAATTGTCGTATAGGTGTGGCTGGGAAACACCTCTCATTCAGGAGCCAAGCCCAAGGACACATGAGGATGAGCCTAGGAGATAACCCCTCCAAAGCTTAATTGAACGTTGTGGAAAGATCGTATTTTGGGGGTTTCGTTAGTTCCCATACCTCCATGAGTGGTAGTGTTTTCGAGGCTTTTGGATTTGTTACTATGCCCATACATTCGATCTCAATTGTTGATTGTTCCCCCAGACACCGACTTTGATCTGGTAACCATAGTTTCTCTTCCTATGGATCTCAAAGGTGACTGGGAGGGGTTTCTCATGGTAGTTGAGATAAATTTCATATCACACTTTTCAATATTGTTTGATGGTGCCCCGCAAAGAGTGGGTACTTGCATTGGATAAGGCTGGTTAGTGGAGGTTGGGATAACTACTTCTCACTCCTTTGTGTGTCGGTCTACGGGACATAATCAACCGACGCCTTCATTCGGAAGGTCCTTACCTGACTTTGTTACTATTACAATCTCATAACTTAATCTACCTAAGTTGGGATATTGACAAGGTTGTTTGTGATTGTTGTTGCTTTTAGGGATTTTTCTAGTTGTGTGCTTAGAAATCATAGAATTGCTTAGGAAGGTGCGTAGGTGGTCACCTAGAGTTGACAACTCAAAGTGGTTGATCAAACACCTCACTGATCGAGGAGAATTCAAGATATTCCCCCTGAATAAGTTGAAGTTAATCCTCCTCTACCTCCTTTGAGGTGTCGAATTGATCAATATGGCACTTTTGTACCAACTGGTCTGGTCGAGACATTAATTATGGAATCCATAGAAATAAACGTTTCTAAGCCAAAGGTTGTAACAATAACTGATCTTGGGGCTAGAGAATTATCTCCACCTTTCAACCCTTCATTAAATGGGCCTTATGTTCTAGTGTAAGTTGTGCCTCCTAGGTTAGACTTCCCTGACAGTAGCCTTCTTCACTGGGCCACAATAGAAGGCACTCTAGAATTGTCTGGGTTGGGAGTCGTCATAACTCCCACTTCAACAATCATCACTAGTGGGATATTTCACCCTAATATGACCAACCAAACCACTGGTGTGGTCCAAGTTTTCGCATCTATCATCAACTCTACTCCATTGATTGTTGGTTCTACCCAACCCTTGGGCATGACCATGTCTTTACCTACCACAACCAACACTTTCTCGTTTGGTATGGTTTCGATGGACATGCTAAATGTGTTGACTGGGTCTTAGTCGATGCCCCAAATTTCTAATGTTGGTTCAGGGAATCCCTCAATGTCAATTTTCACATGCAACTCTATATGACTAATTCTTGGATTTGAAAATTGCTTCTTGGTGATCTAACAGTAAAACCCTATTTGTTATCATTGAACAAATTTACATTAAAAATTATTTACTGAAAACATATGCAACGGAAACAACAAGATCATAGATAAATCATCAATACACAAGAGACACAATAATTTTGTTCTATAATCTTGTTAACATCAGAAATCCTGAGGGAAAAACCAACCCTCCCAACCAATACAATATAACCAAAAATATGAGGAAAACCTTGTCCTCCAAAGTCACCAAAACTGAGAACACCCTTATTCTCCAATATACAAATAAGAAAACCAAACCTCAACAATATTATGGAAATCTCATCCCCTGGGGTGTAGAATAGTCAGTGATGGAGTGTACTATTAAAGCTTTATGTTATGTGAAGTCACCGGTTCAAAACCCTCGACTAGCCTTGTGTACTGCATGAGGGGATGCGTTGGCATGCCTGGGGTTATAGTGGTAGCAGTTGGATAACATGACCATGTGTCACGCAAGTGCCTACCCAACTAGTTGTTGATTTCCTTANAGAGAGAGAGAGAGAGAGAGAGAGAGAGAGAGAGAGAGAAATCCCCTCTTCCCAGGAATCTATTGTAGATCACTTGAACAACCTATTGGTGTCACCTGACAACCTATATCGATATGTATCTTCCCAGATAAACAGATACGTGATTCACCTTACTCGCAACATGTGAACATACGTAGTTTTCTCTCATGCAACCCTTGTATACCCTATACGTGATTAATCCTTCTGCAATCATTGTATATACACAGTTCAACTTCATGCAAACTGCATATAATCTCATAAATGCAGTTTTATTCACATGTGTTTCCTTCCTCACTTTCGCATTGTGATCCAAAAATCCTAGGCTAGATCACCTAGGTGCAGAAGTCTCCCTGCCACAACTTCCATACTCCTTAGCAAAAGTGTTTACTCACTTATGCTAACTCCATGATGCCAAATTATGATGATCTAATGTCACAATAACATCTCTCCTTTATATAGAAGTCCAATGAGAGAGTTTAGGAGCCCTTCCTAAAATCAACAATTAATTAGAATATTTTAATCCTCTTTATGGGTGTGGAACCCCCACACAAACCCACAAAACCCATCAACTTTCCCATGAGGCCCTAGCCTCATTTCTAGGCCAATTTCACTTAAATTAAAGTAAAAAATGGTACCAACAAAAATTCCCATAGGCCTGGCACCTTGGCATATAGTGGGAATACCTCCCGAAGCTATAAAAACCAACACTTGATTTCATACCAAGGTGTTTCTTGAGGAGGAGTTCATATCCATTTGTTGTTCCCATCTGTCAGGAGTGGGTCGTTCCCGTATTTCGGCCCTAACTCATTAGGATTCTAGGGTGCTTCTATGGTTAGTGGATTCCAATCCACTAGCATGCCATCCACCTTGACCATGTTCACATTATATGGTGGGTTCATGAGTAATCCTTTTTCCATGTATGTAGTGTCAGCAGGGGGTAACCTCTTCCAAGCCTAGTGGAATCCCATGCAAGGGATGGTGTCAGGGGGAAACCCCTTTCCCAGTCAATGGAACCCTATGTAAGGAGGTCTTCACTCATAAGGAGGGTTTGCAGGGGGAAACCCTGTTTTTCCATTCGAGAATGAGATGGGTGGGAGTTTTCTTCCATTTAACCAAAACCAAGGTTTCACCCAAGGGTCTGGCTCATCCAAAAAATCTTCCTAGAAACTTGGTGCCAATTTTAATCCATGACCTTCTTTTCAGGTTGTCAATCAATTAGTGTCACGACCTAGGCTACCCTTTCTAGCAACTCTTCATTTTCCAGATTTGTCAAAGTTGATGAATGACCCAATTCGTCATGACCCGGGTTGGCCTGCAGTCCCCACCAAACTAGCTTATGATATACCAAAGTTCAAAGGAAAGAATGGTGAAGGCCTGCATGATCATGTAATAATGTTTCACTTGTGGTGCTTGTCTAATTCATTCAACGATGACTCAATCCGGTTGTAATTGTGCCAACCCACCCTCACTACGGGTGCTTCTAAATGGTATATAGAACTGGAGAGGTTGAAGTACGCATTGTTCGGTGATCTAGCCATGGTTTTTCTCAATCACTTCCAACTCCCTGTCTGATATCATGCTCGTACAAAATTTTTATCTAACTTCGAACAAGATAATGCTACTCACATTTCCGATCATATTCGGGAATGGAGGAAACATAAGAGTTTGATTAAAGCCATGGTCCTGCCAGAATTTCTCTTAGAATGGTTTCTGAAGCCTTTACTTCCTTATATCTCTAAGGATGTTGCAACTTCAAGGGTGTTTACAGAAGAACAATCAATATTTAGAGCACAACAATTAGAGTAAATTTACTCCCAATTGAGTATGCTCTATGATATCATGCCCAACGCACCACAATCAACTCTTGACTTGTCGAAACTTAAATTTGGACCACATTTCATTGGTATTTTTTGTTCCTTGCAAAGCAAAGCCGCAAATTTGGTTTCTAACCAAATACAACAATTGTTTATTCAACAAATTGTGGCTGGTCTAGCCCTAGGGTCGACCACCCCTATCACTCAGCCCTCATATGTACACATTATGCATTCGAAGACTTAAACGGGTCCTCAGTAGCCCGAAGAGAAAAACAAAAGCAAGTGAAAGAAGGGTAGTGGGGGGACAATAAGAAGGCTAATAAAAATGTTGAGGGGGCAAAGAATGAAAAGAGGAAGGTGAAATTCCCATGTTAGCTTTGTGGAGGCGATCATCGCACTCATCAATGCTCGCAGATGGAAGAATCCCAACGACTAATAAATGTTGGAGATATTACACACACCTAGGATATTTTTCCTTATTTTCCTATGTTTATTAGTCATTATTGAGGGTCTCCTATTTTTTAGGAACCTCTCCTACATTCTAGGAAAACATTCTCTTCAATTTAGAGTCAATTACACTTAGTTAGACTAGTGGAAGTCACCCATGCATGAAAACCTTGGTTTTATCACCAGCAGTTGCATATGTTTCTCTCACTTCCACATGTATGACTCAGTTAACTGAAGACCACATGACCAGTTAACTCAGACTAGGTGGAAGTTAACTCCGGTAACTGCCTGTGTGTGTCCAAAGCTCTCTAGACCACCACTATGGTGCATTGTCTTATCTTCCAGTGCACATTAGTTGAGTTATACAGAGTATATCATGTGTAAATTATTATTCATTCATTTGGTTAATACATTTTCTCATWCTTTTCTCTCCATTTTTTCTCTTGTCTTCTCTATTTTGAAAGTTGTGTTCATTCTTTTGCTAGCTATATCTCTTGTGCAGTTACTCACCACATTCTACATGGTATCCGAGCCCACAAGTTGCTAGGAAAAAGGTGCACCAACATTTTTATTTGTAGGTACTAAAKATTGAAGAACACATGAAGAATGGAATCTCCACTGTCGACAATTCTCACCCCGTACAACTACTTTGAATGGAAGCAAACGATAGAAATTTTTCTCAGAGGTAGAGGATTGTACAGTTTTACCATGGCTATGGAAACAAAACCCACATAAGCCATTGAAAAATCCAAATATCTCAATAGAATGGATGAGGCTTACAGATTCCTTTACATGCACATGTCTTGTGAGTTGTTGTTTCATGTATCAACTTGTAAAACTCCAAATGAGATCTGGACCACCATGGAAGGACTCTTTGGAAAACAAGATGAGATGAGAGGCCACATGCTTGAGGTCGAATTAATTGCACTGGATCTAAAAAGATTTGAAAACATCCAATATTTCTTCACAAGGTACAATGATTTGTTCTTGCAACTCAAGGCTTGCAGGGTTGATAAATCAAAGGAGGAAAGGCGAAAGGTTCTCACCATTTTGTCAAAACTTGGTTCGGATTATTTAGTTTTTGTTTCTACTTTCCACACTCAGAGGTTGACTGCAGGAGCATCCTGGACCATTCCCTCTTTGGATACCTTCATTGAGGCCCTGATATAGGAGCAGGATAAACTCATCAAGATGGGTGTGATCAAAAACTCCAAAGCTCATGCAGTTGTTGCACATGATGGCAACAATTCTCAACATTAGAAATCCAAAAAGAAAGGAAAATAAAATGTGCATGAAGAATAAAATAAGGAAGGGTACTCCAAACCCTTCAATGACTGCTCAGGATCTAAAAGTGGAAAAGGGAAGAAAGGACATAAGTGTACCTACTGCAATCGAGGATTCTATCCATAATATGCATGCATGAAGAATCAAATAGACCTTATGACTCAGATTATTCAAAAGAACAACCTTTGGGATCAAATTCTTGAGGGTGCCAAGAAGAAGTTAGAAGATCATGCTCCCAAAGGTAATCATCATGCATTAGTTGTTCTTCACTCTTCACCTTGTTACCCCCTAGCCTAGGGGTAACTAAGGAGATCATATCTCGAGGCCCACAGGTTCCAGACATGGAGTACTGAAAGCCAGATGATCTAATCATAGCCCCAAAGGGCCCCTCTTTTATTCAATACAATCTACACATCACCAACAATAGTGTCCATCAGACTAGCCTGGTCCCAGGAGGCTACAGGTCTTGCTCCATGAGGTAATGAGTCCATGTATCATGGTATGTATCACTCTGATATTTGAAGCACTTGAATATGTTGTATTGAATCTTTCTTGATTTCAAAACGTTTGCTTGGAATTTATGCTATTTTCGTAGTTTAAACCTGGGAGGGTGACATGCTGCCCTAATAAGTCGGTTACCCTTAGGATAGGTTGCTATTGGGCGTTTCCTTGAGGGGTCATCATCCGTTTTCACCATACTTGCCACTTTTCATATTTAATCCTTCCACCTCCCCATCTATTGGGAATTGAGATGAATTAATCTAGGAAGGGTTGTACCTTGCATCATGGGAAGAAGGGGCTAAAGGCCCAGAGGGTAAAAGTAGCTGGAAAGAGTTAAAATACAATTATGAACCTTTGAGATGCTTCACCCAGGGATTCCGAAAAAAAAAATTAAATGCTTCTCAGTAAGAAAAGGGGACCCACAAAAATAAAGTAAAATACTCAAGGTACTAGTTGGTGGATAGGAGGTCTCATCATGAGTCGGCCTATCATGATCATAAACATGTAGTGGTATGACATTACCATTATCTGGTCACCAAGCTATGGTAGTGGCTCTTGGTTGCATAACTAAGAGAAAGGAGGTCTCATCATGAGTCAGCTCATCATTTCCGTGAAATTTTTGTAAATGACATTGTTGCACCTGGTCAACAAACTAGGACAATGGCCTCCAACTAGTTTCTTGAAGCATAAAAAGAGAATAAAATAAAACCTAAAAATATGAAAATGGCAATAAATGGGCTTGGAAACAATTTCATTAATGACAAGGTGCGGCTCACCCTCCACAAAGGCACCCATAGGTAAGACTCTATAATCCCCAACATCACATGAACCCCATGCCCAAAGGTCTACCCCACGTCATCTCATGCACACACATGACTAGGATTGGTTCCACATGGGAAACATGCTAGACTTAGGGTCTATTGACCCAATAGGACATCTTGAGACCCTCTCCAAACCTAAATTTGGCAAGTTGTATAACATGTTTGAGAATTTGTTTGGGTTAGGGGGTTTGATGCACATGTTTGGGTGCTTTGATTATTAGATGTGATTTACTTGTTATGATACTTGTGACTCATGGACCCCTGGAGGGCGTGCTTGTTTTCTTTGCAGGACTTTTCCCAATAGACATATATTCATGAGGAGATGACTAGTTCAGACCTTCGTGAGGGCCTGAAGCCCACAAATGGATGTTGAGACCCCATGTAAGCGGGATGATGGAGATTGTTGACTTGTACCATGAAGAAGGAAGTCATTGCCTTTGGAGTCACTTTGGCAGGCCTAGATGAAGGGTCCTCAGCTCGTCCCACCTAGACGTTAGCCCTCGAAGGCCTTAGACGTCACCCTTATAGCACTAGACGTCACCAGGGATAGGGTTTGATAATTTGAAGATGGTGATGAGGATTGGGCATGATTTAAGGATTTTGGAGACCTAACACTGCATCTTTCTTGCTCAACGTCCCACACATGGGGCTCAACGTCACCCTAGAGGAGCATGACATCACCATATTAGGGTTTTATCTTGCATTTTTATGCAAATTTAATTTGTGTAATAATTGTTCAGCGTCGGCCCTGATTTTTTGACCTAAAGTAATTAAAGGTCAAATTTTGGTATAAATAAACAAAAAGTACATTCATTTTTCATCATAACTTGTCACTTGGAGACAAGAGGACTGGAATTTTCACCCTATTGAGGATTATTTGGCTGAAATAGTGAGGTGCATCTCTCTTAGAGGTTTTTTCTTGCAACTTGGATCAAATCTTGTGGAGTATTTTGGCAATCTAGTCTTATTTTGCATGATTATTCTTGGTGAAATTAAGTAAAATCTGCATTTTGTCATAAAATCTTTACTTGCTCGTGATAAAGATTGCGAAATTGCATGCCCAATGAATGCTAGAAGCAAAGAACTTAAAGTGTTACTTCTTTGTTTTCTTTTTGCTAAGATTTGCAAGGTTGTTCTAATAAGTGTCTAAGCTCCAAGGCCCTAAAGTGCTAACACCTTGGGGGTGGTGACTAATTGTTGTTGCTTAATAAAATTAATGCTAAGATTTCAAGAAGAAGGATGTGCTAGGGCCTAGAAGAGCCTACACCCTAGCCACCTTCCTTCCCAAGGTTTAAAGGTTAGGGGCACTTAAGTTACTACTCAACCCAATCCTCTTTTCCCTTCTTGAATCTACATTATCATTTGTTATGAACCCTTAAAGAAATCCTCCATCCTAGACTCCATTACCCTCTTGAAGGAACTAATCTTCATTCTCTTCTCCTTGACAAGACCATCAACCTTAAACACAAACTTCTACTTGTTGATATACTAACCTAAACTAACCCACTAACATAGCCTATAACTGCTAACTCTTAACTTGTTGTTGTTATAATCATTGTTATAACCATCTTTAGCGGCATATCCAAGTCCATTTTCTAGCTAAATGAGTTCAAAAATTGCATGTGACATAGTTCTATCATTCAGAAGTTAAAGTGTTACATTGCATTGTCATTCAAGTGCATTTTCTGAAGGATACTTTGTAGTTGTCATACTTTTATAACTGCTATCATCATCATTCTTTGCTATAGTCATTTCAGAGTTGCAAATTTCCTGCATACTTGAATTCTAGTTCTAGCAAAGCATTTCAGATCTTGTTCATGACACAATATCATCATTCTAAGTGTTAAGTGTAATATTTTCATTGTCTTTAAGGGAATTTTCTGAAGAGCATATTGCAGTTGTTATACATTTATTGTTGTTGTTATGTATTTGTCATTTGTTGCATACATTGTCTGCTAGCATTTATTTTCATGAATTTAATGCCTTGTTGAAGCATTGATATCATTTATTGGTTGTAAATTGTCACAACGTTTTCTTTTTTTCTTGGTTAAGGGAGGGTAAACCAAGAAAAAAAGAAAACGTATTTTACCCTTTTTACTTCATCATTCGAGGCATAAATATGATTTGAGTGACCTAGAGAGAGAGGGGTGGTTTACCTTATCCTTTCCCCTTCATCACACCACTAGGTGTTGGGACGTCTCCCTTGGAGTGGATTTATCCTTCTCCTAAACAGAAAGGGGTATCCTATTGAGGTGACAATGATAGGATTACCCCCGTGTTATGCTAATCTTGTCCCACTTGCCTTGGGATTTGGGCAAGTACAGATTGTGTGATAACACACCTAATGCCTAGATCGTGGATTTAGGTGCATCCCACCATATGGATGCCATAGATGATATATTATCTTATTTGACTGCATGCAATGGTCCTCCTATCCTCATGGGGGATGACTCTTTGATCGAGGTCGCTGGAAAAGGGAGAGTGGAACTAGATCATGGAAGTTTGGAGAACGTTCTACATGCTCCAAAACTTTTCGTGAATCTGCTCTATGTGTATCAAATTACACACTCAAGCTCAGGAAAAAAGGTGGAGTTTACACCAGACTCTATGGCCATATTCAACATGCAATACAACTCCAAGGTTTTTGTTGGTGAGGTAAATCGTTAATCATGGTTATACACTTTTTCTAAGTTTATTGAACTCATTTCTTATGTACTACTTACGAATGTTGATGACATTAGTATATTATGGCACGAGAGGTTTGGTCACCTGAACTTCAGGTACACCCATCATCTTATCAAGAAAGGGATGGTCACCAGATTACATGATATCCATTTTTTCGAAAGGGTTTGTGAAGGATGCATGCTTGGAAAGCACCCTCTAGAGAAGTTCTAAAAGGGGAAGGCTCACATGGCCTCCTCTCCATTGGATCTAATTCACAGTGATCTCATGGGTCCATTCCCGCATCCATCCATTGGTAAGTCAAGGTATGTTCTTACATTTTTTGACGATTACTCACGTTATACTTGGATATTTTTTCTCAGACAGAAGTTAGAGGTCTTTAAGCACCTAAAAGAGTTCAAGGCACTTGTTGAGACTTAGTGAAGGAGAAAGATTAAATCTCTCTGTATAGATAATGGGAGGGAGTATGTCAACAGATATGTTCAAAAACTCTGCCTTGAGTCTGGGATATAGTTGCAGCACATAGTACCATATACTCTGCAACAGAACGAGGTTTCTGAGCAGAAAAATATATCTCTTAAGGAGATGGCCTCTTGCATGTTGCATGGAAGATCACTTCCTCAGAAGCTTTGGACTGAGGCACTTAACTTTGCTAACTACATCCATAAAACATCACCCCAAAAATATGTCAAGGATCAGACTCCTTTTGAGGCTTGGACCAACAACAAACCAAAAGTCACCCACTTTCGTGTCTTTGGCTCACGACATGGGCCCAAATTCCCTATGAAAAGAGGAAAGCACAAAATCTACAAAGTACTATGTGTATCTTTCTTGGATACCCAGATGGTGTGAAGGGATATAAACTTATTGATCCCTCTATGGACCAACTTATCAGTGAGCACAATGTTCAATTCGAGGAAAGTATCTCACATGCTCCACAGGAGCCGCATGTAGATGATTTTGTCCTTCCACGAGTTCGAGATGATGAGTCTACACATTTAGACTCTACTTCAAATCTGAGTTCTGATACAAATTCATAGGATTCAGAACATGCATATGCACAGTTAATACAGGTAGATGACGAGCCAGTGCATAGGCCCAAGTGGGCACAAACCACTCTTCAGGATGTAGGAGATCTTGTTGGGGATCCAACCGATCTCGAGGGTACTCGATCACAGTTTGAGGAGCCTCCTTGTGTACTCACAACCACTGAGCCCATGTTGCCTATGCACTATTATGTGGATCAATATTCAAACCCACAAACCTTTGGCGAGACTATAGGTAATCCCTTTTGGGAAATAGCCATGCAGGAGGAGTACAACTCCCTCCTAGAGAACTAGACTTGGGATATGGTTTCGCTTCCTTTAGGAAGGAAGATTGTCAGATGAAAATGAGTCTAGAGGACCAAGAGTATAGTGGATTGACAAGCTAGCAGATACAAGGAGAGACTATTTGCCAAAGGTTTTCAGTAGGTTCATGGCATAGACTACGATGAGACATTCACTCCAGTATCAAATATGGATTCCATTCGTTTGTCCCTTTCTATTGTGACAACCAGAGGATGGGATGTCCATAAGATGGATGTGAAGAATGCATTTCTTCACGAAGATATCTAGAAGGATATTTACATGGAGAAACCACCTGGCTTCATACAAGATTCATCTTTGGTTTCCAGGCTCAAGAAGTCTCTCTATGGTCTCAAGCATGCACAAAGGGCATGGTATGCCAATATGGACTCCTACTTGTTCTATCATAATTTTGTGATATGCAAATCTGATCCAAATGTCTACATGCTTAGGACTACTGATTCACTTCAGATTCTAGTTCTTTATCTGGGTAATCTTTTGATCGTTGGCTCCTCAACTTCATCGATTGCTACGACAAAGTGGATTCTGCATGACAGGTTCTTGATGATAGACATGGGTCCACTCCATTACTTCCTTGGCCTTGAGATTAGTTATGATTATCTAGGCATAAAAATATCTCAAGGCAAGTATGATCAAGATCTCATGGAGAGATTCCACATGACAGACTGCAAGTATGCCCCTACTCCCTTCCTATCTGGGGTGAGACTTGAGGATGGCAGGGACACTCCACTAGTTGAAAACACTTTGAATATACAACTTGTGGGCAGTTTGTTGTATCTCTCACACTCCTAACCAGACCTGTCATATGCAATGGGAGCAGTCTCCAAGTATATGCAGGAGCCGCATGAGTTACACTGGAAGGCTAGAAAACGTATCCTTCAATACGTTCAGGGTACCATCAATTATGGGATCCACTATGCAGCGGGTTGCAAATTGGATCTCATAGGTTTCGTAGATTCTGACTGGGTAGGCGACAACATTGATCGCAAGTCCACATCAGGATACACTCTTAGTTTGGGTTAAGGACCTATATGTTGGTCGATCAAGAAGCAGTCTGCTATTGCTCTGCCTTAAGTCGAGGTTGAGTACAGAGGAGTAGTTAACACTACCATCAAGGCATTGTGGCTGCACAACTTCCTTACATAGTTGGGCATCCAGTTCCACAGACCGACTATCATTTGGTGTGACAACCAAAGTACTCTCTGTTGAAATTTGGTAGCTTGGAGGTACTTCTGCATTGGCAGTGTTCAGCATGCGAAAGTGACCAAGAAAATTTTCTCCTAGTGACTTTATAAAGTGATTTTATAAAGTTGAGTCTTTTAATTTCGAAATGTAAAAGTGACTTTATGATGTTATGGGTCACTTTATTACCTTAAGTGACCTCAAAAAATGATTAGGTCGTGACCGTTGATCTCAAGGGTAAGTGAAGAGTCACTTAAGGGAGATCAAGGGTTAGAGGAGTTACAATTTGAAATTGCTTAAAGGCAGCTCATTAGGAGAAGGAGGGTGCACTTTTGAGGAGAGATAGAGGGAAGGTGAAGGGGCACGGATCCCAAGAAAGAGTGTTGGCTTGAGGAAGAGATACAACAAGGAGGGTTTGGCACACATCCCAAGGAGTGGGATTGGCATGCATCCCAAGGAGCATTGAAACAATTAATATATTCCATACAACAACAGAAGAGGAGGCCATACAACAAAGGGAGGGAACAGAAATCGATGTTGTAAGTTTGTAGCATGTTGGCACAGATTTCTATGTAGTTTTGCTGAGTTTTTCTCTTCTGTTCCATACAGTTTTCTTTTGGCATGATTTTCTATGCAAATGGTGACTGTGTGTAAAGAATTGTTGGTTTTCCTGGGCCGTACAACCATGGTTGTCCATCCTAAATACAGTTTGGGACTGTTTGTATAGTGCAGAATATTGCTAAAAGAAGTGAATGTCTATGTTTTTAATGCTGATGCAGTTTGTTGATGTAATAGTTCTGAATTTCCTTGAGCTGAATAAACATTCTTTCTCCTCAAAATTGTCCATATTTTCTGAATATTTCTCCAAGTATTTATGCATAGATTTTTGTGCCAAAAGTGGGTTACTGTCTGTTGTTCATAATTTATTTCCACTGCTATTTTATTTCAGAACTTGGGTAATAATATTTCATCTCATAAACAATAGTGGTATGGATGTTAGATATTTATAGGAGGTTGAAATCTAATTTAGTCTAAGTGTATGCTGAAATAAGATGAATTTCAACATGGTATCAGAGCTAGTGCTCTGAAGTTTAGTGGGCAGCTTTGGCACTTGGGACAACAAGTGATTTGCTGGTGTATTTTCTTGAAGAAGGCATAAAAGGTTCTTTGTCAGGTGGAAAAATATGACTTCCAACATCAGGTTTGAAGATAGATTGGAGGGGGTCTCCAACTACATGCAGTGGAAGGTTAGAATCAACAGTGTTCTCAAGGAGAACAAATTGTGGTCGTTTGCGAACACCATTGTGCATGTACTTGCTTTAGATCCCACAACTCTTGATGTTCATGAGGTGAATGAAGCCAAGACTCAGAGAATCATCTTGGACGGGGTCAAAGACCACCTTATTCCACACTTGGTTGAGAAGAAGACAACCAATGTAATGTGGGTTTCACTGAAAGGCTTGTATGAGGCTAAGAACGAGAACCATAAAATGGCTCTCTAGGACAAGCTCCATGGAGCTAGGATGGTCAAAGGAGATAGTGTGGCCACCTACCTCAATTGGGTTGCACAGGTGAAGGACGAGTTGGAAGCTATTGGAGAAGTCATTCCTGACTCAGAGTTGGTGTAGATATCCCTCAAAGGCTTCACCAAGTAGTGGGAGGTTTTCATCAAGTGTGTGGTGGGGAGAGAGAAGCTTCCTGACTGGAGCAGATTATGGGATGATTTTACACAGAACGAGATCTGGGAGGGGTCTCAGGAAAAGGCATTGGATGGTGCAAACGAAAAGAACGTTTCTCTTGTGGTAAAGGGAAATGAGAAGAATAAGGACATGAACAAGGTGAAATGATTTGCATGTCACAAGACTGGCCACTATGCTAGTCAATGTCCAAACAAGAAGGAGAAGAAGCTAGAACTAGAGGTGTCAACATCAACAAAGATTGCAGAGTTTGTTGAGAGACATGAGGGGGATTTTTCTCTCATGACTGGTCCCTTGGGCAGTGGTTACCTTGTGTTCGAGGACATTGAAGTGTGGTTCAAGGACAGTGGAGTTTTTCGGCATATGACAGGGATGAGGTTACTGTTCTTGAGTCTTTCAGAAATAGACTCAGACTGTTGTGTGGGTGTTGGTACTGGCCCACAACTTGCAGTCAAGGGGGTTGAAAGTGTTAGATTCCAGCTAGAGTCAAAAGGATTTCTGGAGGTTGTCGGAGTATTGTATGTTCCAAAGATGATGGTTAACTTACTCTCAGTGTCAGATTTGGAGGATGATAGATTTGGAGTGGCATTCTACTGTGGTCAGGTATTTCTATATTCATAGGGAGATACTCTAGACAAAACAATGATGCTTGGTGTCGAGTATGAGAGGTTGTACAAGTTGTTGGGTCGACCTGTGTTGGGGTCCAGTTGATTTCTGGAGTCAGATTCTGTGTTGGAGAGTAGGCAAATTGCACGGGAGAGAGATTTGATACCGGGGACTTAGTCCTCTTCCAAGACTCTCAAAAGACTCAAACAGACATGAGTTGACATAGATGGATGCTCATGAGAGTGTGCAGTCTCCTGGGAGCTTGTCTTCAGTTCGTGGTACAACAGAGGCAACAATAGAGGCTTCCAGTGCAGTGGGAGTAGTGGCTTCATGTTCAGAGGGAGCAGATACTTCTAGTATAGAGGGAGTAGCTATGGAAACTGATGAGATGGAGACAGATTCTGGTGGTGATACCAGAAGTACCTCTCTCTCTAAGAGGTAGTGTTGAAATTTGGTAGCTTGGAGGTACTTCTGCATTGGAAGCGCTCAGCATGCAGAAGTGACCAAGCAAATTTTCTCCTAGTGACTTTATAAAGTCGAGTCTTTTAATTTCGAAATGTAAAAGTGACTTTATGATGTTATGGGTCACTTTATTAACTTAAGTGACCTCAACGA
This sequence comes from Picea mariana, assembly GCA_032191745.1. NCBI lineage: Eukaryota > Viridiplantae > Streptophyta > Pinopsida > Pinales > Pinaceae > Picea > Picea mariana. Next base: position 58,115 of record JASDQU010242000.1, read on the forward strand.
ATGATTAAGTTGTGACCGTTGATCTCAAGGGTAAGTGAAGATTCACTTAAGGGAGATCAAGGGTTAGAGGATTTACAATTCGAAATTGCTTAAAGGCAACTCATTAGGAGAAGGATGGCACACTTTTGAGGAGAGCTAGAGGGAAGGTGAAGGGGCACAAATCCCAAGGAAGAGTGTTGTCTTGAGGAAGAGCTACAACAAGGAGGGTTTGGCATGCATCCCAGTGAGTGGGATCGACACACATTCCAAGGAGCATTGTAGCAATTGATACAGTCCGTACAACAGCAGAAGAGGAGGCCGTACAATTGTGTATGTTGTCCGTACAACAAAGGGAGGGCACATAAATCCATGTTGTAAGTTTGCAACAAGTTGTCATGGATTTCTATGCAGTTTTGCTGAGTTTTACTCTTCTGTTCCGTACAGTTTTCTTTTGGCACAATTTTCTATGCAAATGGTGACTGTGTGTGAAGAATTGTTGGTTGTCCTAGGCCGTACAGGCCATACAATCATGGATGTCCTTCCTAAATACAGTCTGGGACTATTTGTATAGTGCATAATATTGCTAAAAGAAATGAATGTCTGTGTTTTTAATTTATTTCTGTTGCTATTTTATTTCAGAACTTGGGTAATAGTATTTCAGCTCATAAACAACATTGGTATGGCTGTTAGATATTTATAGGAGGCTGAAATCTAATTTAGTCTAAGAGTATGCTGAAATAAGATGCATTTCAACACTCTCAAGTTTTGCAGAGACCCACTGCAGTGACAATGGATGAAGCATATTGAGATCCATGTGCACTACATTAGATATCTAGTCCACTAGAGGATCATTGACCTGCGGTTATGTCTTTCTTCTGAACAGATTGCTGACATCTTCACCAAGACTTTCACTGAGCAGAAGTTTCACTCTATGCGCAATCATCTTTGATTGAAGGACACAATCACTTAGCAAGTATATTTTCTTCTTTTGATGCACTGTACCTTGAGGGGGTTTTTTTCCCATGAGGTTTTCCCTCTTTCCTCACTTTTTTTTCAGTGTTCATTAGCTGCATTGTTCATGGGTACCTAACATGGCCTTATTTTTCGGGACCCATTCTTCATTGCCTCATAGTAGTGTTCATGGGGGGTGTTGGAGACATTACACACACCTAAGATATTTTTCCTTATTTTCCTATGTTTATTAGTCATTATTGAGGGTCTCCTATTTTTTAGGAACATCTCCTACATTCTAGGAGAATATTATCTTCAGTTTAGAGTCAGTTACACTTAGTTAGACTAGTTGGAGTCACTCATGCATGACAACCTCAGTTTCATCACCAGCAGTTGCATGTGTTTTTCTCACTTCCACATGTATGACTTAGTTAACTGAAGACTAGATGACTAGTTAACTAGGACTAGGTGGCAGTTAATTCTGCTAACTGCATGTGTGTGTTCAAAGCTCTTTGTACCACCACTATGGCGGATTGGCTTCTCTTCCAGTGTGCATTAGTTCAGTTATACAGAGTGTATCATGTGTAAATTATTATTCATTCATTTGGTTAATACATTTTCTCATTCTTTTCTCTCCAATTTTTCTCTTGTCTTCTCTATTTTGCAAGTTGTGTTCGTTCTTCTGCTATCTAGATCTGTTGTAAAGGTACTCACCACATTCTACAATAAAGTTGCAAAAGCAACAACAAAAACTTGTTGTATTGAAAAATTTGTTTCCACAAGGATGAAATATGCAGGCTGGCTCTTCCACTTCCAATCTGCAAGGGAGCACTTCGAGTGCACCTTTGCCTAACAATTCTTTTTCATTTGTTAATATGGTAAATCATAAAAAATCAGAGGAGCTAGAGTTTTTGACCAGATCTCATCATTACAATAATCTAGAGTCAACATTGAAAGGTAAAGAAACTTCATATCCTCAGGGATCTCTCCACATAGAGAAACCCTGAAAAAGGAAACAATATCACTCATACTAAAAGGTGTGTATAAAAGAGCATCACACAAACCTGATGCTCGACTTGCACCCAACTATTCCATTGTTGAGGATTTAGCTCGAACATCATGTGTGATGTCTACTTTAGAGGTGATTCAAAGTTTCCCTATGCAATGGATCACATTGTTATCCGCGATCAGAGTGACGAATGCTTCTAGACAGCTCACTATGAAGTTTGATGCTACTAATGTGAAGCCTCACCTTCCTTATCATGTAGCCTTCCATATTGACATTGCATACACAAAACAAATGATTAGGAGGACCATCATTGATGAAGGAGCTTCGACGTGTGTCATGTCTTTGTCCTGTTGGAAAGCTATCGACTCTCCAGAGATACACCTTCTCCAGTTTGTTAATTGCATTTGACGAATGATCAATTAGACCACATGGTATTATTTCTTCTTTTCTAGTCTAGTTAGGAGGAAAACTTGTTTCAGTGGAAGTAGAGGTAGTTGATGCATCGCTCAAATATAATTTGTTATTGGGAAGGAGTTGGACTTATGCGATGATGGTCATCGACTCATCAATATTTCAAGTTTTATGTTTTCCCCATGAGGGGAGGATTGTAACTATCAATCAAATGAATTCTAACCGCTCTAGCTCCACAAAAAATCCAGGATCCACAGTCCCATGGATCGAAAAATCTTAGTCAACAACTAAGTGTATCAGTGTTGGAATGCGTCCTTCGCTTATGGGAACCTTTAATTTCCTGGCATTAGTGTCTTATATTCGTTCCACCCCGGTCGAATATCAAAAGTTGAGTTCCCTGGCTTCTGTTACAAGAGTTGCTTCATTTAAAATGTCATATCTACAAGATTTATGGGTGTTACCCTCGTTGTGTGAATCAATAGAAGGTCACACATGTCAGGATGGATATGCCACTGTCTATAGATGAGTTCACTTATCAAGCTATCCAACAAGCCACTACAGACTTGGATTGAATTCCTTCATGGATAAAGGAGGAAAACCAATTTCTAGATCCCATCTAGGCTCATAATTCTTCAACTTCCCAAGACTATTTCGATACCATCTTTCCTTCAGACGAAGCTATTATAGAGGCAGTGACTAGATCGGAAAGGGTATGGGAGGATATGCATCATCGATCGTATTTCCTCCCTGAGATCAGTCACGTGAAAGGCGGAGAATTCAGGTTAGCCATGAGTAGAAATCTTGGTCAAACAATGAACCCATTAGCAAAGCACAGTGTCTATGTCGAGGGGAATATGGAAAATATATCGAAAAATATTATGATCAAAATTTCTAAAACCCCGGATGTTGTGGAAAACATTTTTATCGGGGTAGACAACTCTTAAGATGAAATTCATCAATATACAACACTTTTTAAGGAGTTTTGTGATGTTTTCGCTTGGTTGTACGAGGAAATGCCTTGCATAGATCCTTGGATTATCGAACACGAGATTCAAACCTATAAAAACGCTAAACCTGTTCGACATAAATTTTGATCGGTTAACCTGAGGAAAGAAACATCGATCAAGGTTGAGGTAGAAAAACTGCTCAAAGTAGGCTTTATCTATCGAGTCCCATTAACGGAATGGGTATCCAATCCCTTTCCAATGGACAAGAAGCAAGGCACTATTCAATTTTGCATGGATTTCCGTGATTTGAATAAAGCTTGTCCTAAAGACAATTTTCCTACGCTATTTATAGATTGAATAATCTATGAGTGTGCAGGAAGGATAATTTTTTTTTTCATGGACGGTTTTTCTAATTACAACCAAGTACAAATCTAGCCCAGGGACAAGCATAAAACGACTTCTATTTGTCCTTGGGGAGCCTTTCAATAGAAAAAGATTCCCTTTGGCCTAAAAAATGATGGAGCTACTTTTTTAGCGGTCCATGATGTTCGGTTTCCACGATCTTAAACACATATTGAGGCTTACTTGGATGACCTTGAAACTCATTCTTATAAGAGGGCGCAACATCTTTTACACCTCTGCCTTGTCTTCGAGAGACTTGGTCACTATCGAATTCGCTTGAATCCACATAAATGCATATTTTGTGTAAATTCAGGACGTCTCTTGGGTTTATTATTTCAACTAAATGGATCATGGTTGACCCTTTGAAGGTTGAGGCAATAACACAGTTTCCTCTACCGTTCATAGCGAGTCAACTTCAAAGCCTACAAGGAAAGGAAAATTTCCTTTAGCGTTTCATACCAAACTATGTTGATATCACAAAAGGCTTTATGTGCCTATTGAAGAAAGAAGTTCCATTTTATTGGGATGAGTTTGCACAATGTTCTTTTGATGCATTAAAGAAAGATATAGTTTTGACTCCCCTAATTATCCCCCCACATTATAATAGATATTTCCTATTGTATCTCACAACAACTGAATCTTTAATCGATGTGGTCTTAGTTCAAGAGGATGATAATATCCAAGAGCATGTCATCTATTATTTGATCCGTGCCTTGGTAGGTCATGAACTAAAGTACTCGCACGTCAAGAAATTGGCCTCAACAACATTTCATGTTGTTCAGCGTCTTCGACATTATATTCTATTGTGCAAGATTATTGTTATTGCTGACGTTAACCCTTTTCAGTATGTTTTGACTTGACGAATAATTGGCGGGAAATACAACAAGTGGATTGTTGTTCTTCAAGAGTTTGATTTGGATTTTGCTTCTATCAAATCATAAATTCTTTAGTCTTTGTTGAACTTATGTCAGAGTTCCTAGTATATAATGAAGATAACGACGCTATAGACTCACTTCCAGATGAGAATATATTCTTGATCTCTTCATTTGATCCTTGGTATGGAGATATTATTATATATCTCCAGACTCTAAAGTTCCCTTCACATTTCTCACAAGACAAGCGACGACGGATTCACCACCTAGCAAATAATTATCTCATTATCACTGACACTTTGTATCAACGAAGGGTAGACTCAATTCTTTGTCGTTTTCTGACTCATGGAGAAGTGGAGTTGGTTTTGAACGACTACCATAATTGAGCATGTGGTGGCCATTTATCAGGGTTGGCAACAACCCAAAATATTTTCGCACTGGATATTTTTAGCCAACGATCTTTAGAGATCACATTAAAGAAGTCAAGAAATGTCACCCTTTCCAAATATTTACTAAAAATACGCGTGTGCATCCTATTCCCATGTTTCTTGTTATTTTTGTTTGCCCCTTCATGAAGTGGGGGGTATATTTTATGACATGCCACCAATTTCATTTAGGGGGCATCGATATATCATAGTGGCCATTGACTACTTTGCAAATTGGGAAGAGGCCATGCCGACATTCACTAATGATGGTGAAACCCTCACACATTTCGTGTTTAATCAGGTCATAGCTAGATTCATGGTTCCGAGAGAGATTTTCATTGACCATGGCAGCCACTTTCTGAACCGTGTGATGTCCGAGTTAGCATTAAAACTAGGTTTTAGGCAGGAGCACTCATCTCTTTAGTATCCTCATCCTCGGGAAAATGGTCAGGTTGACGCTGTTAACAAATCCTTGAAGACAATTTTGAAAAGAACTTCCACCACAACAATATCAAATTGGAATTTTATGTTATATCCGACATTATGGACCTACCGGACCTCAGTCAAAACTACAAACATGCTTCTCACCTTTTCAACTTGTTCACAAAGTAGAAGCAATTTTTTCTATTGAATGTGAAATCCCTTCGCTTAAAATTGTTGTTGAGCTCTTCCCTGACACGACTCAAATTGAAGAATGCCTCATTTACTTAGAACATATTTATGAATAACGTCGAGATATTTCTTTATCAAATGAAGCACATAAGAATAATTTATCTGTCATGCCCACCAATCGAAGAAGTTATCATCAAAATAATTGAACAATGTTTCCCCTTCAAGGCATGCTAATATCTTGATCCATCGTATCAATGCTGGCCATGGTCGTTGGTGGTCTCTCATGAAAGTCCTTGGGCTCATACCCGATATTCTCTCAAAAACTAAGGCACAAAGAATGCTACCAAACCCAAAGCTTTTATTGCTCCGTAGCTTGCATTTTGTCAACTATGTCTTCATACAAGTGAGCATTGTGGTGCTCCAATCAAATATTGTTGGTCTCAGAGATTCAATGGCATATTTCATCTGAGACCATGAAGCTTGATGCAAGGAGGTTGATCCCACAATATGTGTCATGGTGTATAATATCACTTTGAGGCTTAAATTCTCTATGTTCTTGATAGGTGTTTTCATACACACCTTCTCGGTGCCATCCTCACAATATGTGGCTATATACTCATTAATGGTTAAGCCACCACCTCCGCAAGCCTTGAAGCTCACTACTTCCCCTCTTTGAGAGAGGCTAGTAATGAAGTAAATATGCTCTACCATGATGGTTAATGATTTCCCATCAAGCATGAAGGCCTCTGCATCTGTGATCCAGGTGGATATTGGTGGCCACCCACATGTTCTAAATTCCAACTAGCTCATCTGGAGAGCTTTTAGTTCAACACGTTTCTTTGTAATGGGGAAATTTCTTTGTAATTGTGGGTTCTGTACTTATGGGGCTATCCCGAATCCCTACACAACATCCATGTGGATATTGGTGGCCGCCCACCTATTCCAACTGGCTTATTTTGGAAGTTTTCATGTCAATACATCTTTTTGTACTTCTAGGTCCGTTTTGGGGATCTAAATAGTGTTTTCTTGGCTTTCCACAGTCAAAATATAGGTATAGTTAGATTTTGATGACATAACGTGTAGTCGAAAATATCTTTCCAATGGGCTATCATACGCCTAAAATGGAGATCGTATGAAAAAGTTATGACCCTGGGAAATTAATGTACTAACTTACCCCACATGACTTTTGATGCGTCATCTCCCAGGGTTAGGTTTTTGGATATCTAGGGTTTTGGCATTCATGTTTATCATAAGAAGGCCTTCAGAGCCTCATTGTAATCATCTTCTTGTGAATGAGTGTATCCTTCACATCTCTTCTCAGAGATAAAGCTGCCATCATTCTAGCGAGTCTTACACTTTGTATTTTTATAGTCTCTGTACATTTCTTTCATTAATAGAAATCATGTATTGTTGTATTTCTCTGTTTCTGGCAATTTTTATGTGCATTTCATTGTAATATATCTGCTTTCATTTCATTCCAAAAATAATTCGTATCAATGGTATCAGAGCAGGCTGCTCTTGATTATTTTTCAGTGCATGTCCCCGACGAGGTCCGAGTATAGCAAGTTGGGTCTCGAGCTTGTCTCTCTTGAGTACAATCACTCTCACACACCGAAGAAACCCTCTATAACGGAAAAAAAGAAAAACGGTGGAGCAAAAGATTATGTTAACCTGTTGCTTGAGCAATCACTCGCGCGACAGAGGGACGAAATGATGGAGAATTTTTCCCACATCCATCAACACATGTCAATAGCAGTAGACACATCTTCATCAAGCGACCACTTTGGAGGAACCTCTCCCTTTAAGGTAAAAATTAATTTTGATATTCCTGTATTTGAAGGTCAGATAGATGAGAATGACTTAGAAAAATGGTTAAATCTGCTAGAAGGTTATTTCTCTGTTCACAATTTTTCCGATAGGGAAAAGATCACCTTCTCACTCCTCAAGGCTCTCCCCCATGTCAAACATTGGTGGGAAACTTACTAGGAACAAATTTCCACAGAGGAATCTGGAATATATTAGGGCGAGCCCACTTGGGATTTTTTTGTGGATGTGGTCAAGGAACAATACTACCCTGTTGATAACTATGAAGACCAATACATGAGATGGACCACACTACGACAAGAGAAGAGCCAAACAATGTCAGAGTTCACAAATACTTTCCATACCTTGTGCACCAATTTGGGTATCAAAGACTCTGAGTGACATATGGTTCTGAAATATCGTGGGGCTCTGCATAGGTACATCCAAACCGAAAGGAGTTCCTAAACATCTCATCATTGGAAGTTGCCTATCGATATGCTGTAAAAATAGAGCATAAATTTATGCACCAGAACAAATGGGAGTTCAGGTCTGCAAATCTGCAACAACCAAAGCATGGTAAAGACAGTCCTTACCAATAGCCTTCCGACAACCAGTCCAAGACACAGGAAAATAAGGGTAAAGGAAAGATGAAGAATGACACTAGGATGTGGAGTGACTTCCACAAAATCCCCTGACACAACACCCATGAATGACGCTCGAAACAATCGTTGGTGGTCGAGGTCAAAGACAATGAGCCGAACCCTGATTCAGAATCCAATCCAGAAAATATTGAAAATAGGTAGATCATTGATGCAGACCCCACTGCTATTTTCACGACCACAACAATTCAACCATAAGAACTAGTAGATCTTGAAGAGAGGGAGCGCCTCTTCCATTCACAGATGTGGGTGGAGGGGACCCTGTTGCATTTCATTGTTTATAGTGGCAACTGGAAGAACCTCATCTCGGATGAGGTTGTCAAATAGTTTGGGTTGTCGAGAACACCACACCCATAACCATACAACATCGGATGGCTTCACGAGAGATGAGATCTCCGTGACAGTCAGTAGTGTCGTTTATCGTATGGCATCTGACCCTTCAAGGATGAGGTAGTGTGTGATGTTTCCCCTCTTAATGTATGTGATTTTGTTTTTGGCCAACCATATATGAGGAAACATCATGATGTTTATGAGTCTTGACCCCATAGTGTCATTATTACTATGGGGGGTCAACTCTACAGGATACCAGAGGTAGTTCCGACTACTGTTCCACCAAAACAGTGTCGCAAGGTAATCTCTCATACTACAAAATTCATCTTCTTCACAGTCTGTTCAAAGGATGCACAGAAGGTCACTGCAACCACTGTATCCTCAAAATCTTCTATCCAGCAGAAGCAGATTACAGATATTGTTTCTTCACCTACAATGGTGCCTACACAATTCCCCATCAAGACTAGAGACAACATGTCGGTGGAACATATTCAACCCTGCTAGCAACAGGCTCATGAAAACCTTCCACAGACCAAGCAATGCAACTTCTCCAACAAGGCACACAACTCACCAAGATTCAGATTCATAAAACACTTTCCCCTTTTTCCTGGTTACTCAACGCAATGGAGACCATTGCTTCCTAACGGGGGAGCATTGATCTAGGTGGATATTGGTGGCCACCCACCTGTTCCAAATTCCAACTGGCTCATCTGGATAGTTTTCAGTTCAACATGTTTCTCTATAATGGGGACATTTCTTTGTAATTGTGGGTTCTGCACTTATGGGAATGTAATGAAGCCCTACATAGCATCCAGGTGGATATTGGTGGCCGCCCACCTATTCCAACTGGCTTATTTTGGAAGTTTTAATGTCAATACATCTTTCTGTACTTCTAGGGCTATTTTGGGGCTCTAAACAATTTTTTCTTGGCTTTCCATAGTCAAACTATAAACAAAGTCAAATTTCAATGGCGTAATGTGTAATCCTCGAAATTTCAATGGCATAATGAACATCACATATTTTGTGCTCCTACCCTACTTATATTGATTGTACCACCCTCAGTGACATTAGTACTTATAGAGGATTAGTTTATTCACTTCATTGGCTCCATGTATCCTTTGATTTTATTTTGAGACATAGCTCCATTGTGTATCCATTCGTGGCTATGATATACATTTGTATGGATCCACTGTGTATTTTTCATGGTCATAATTGCTACTTCTATATATATCACATGGATCCACTGTGTATAGTTTTTGTGGCAATGGAAATAAATTATGCTTTCATTACTCATGGATCCACAATGTACTTTTTATGGAGGCCATGCTTATATCACTACTGAGCATGGGTATGCCCGACTCGGGAAGAGAATACGCTTACTTGATTTCTACTGTCGTTTCTGTTCTTGGATCAGTTGTTCGGGAACTTTCAATTGTACTTACTTCAATGCATCCTCGCCTCTTAGATTTATAAAGTATTTCAACCATAAGTTTATCTTCCGACCTCATACATTAGGGGGCATTTGTTATAACACAAATTTCCACACTACATTTTCATTTGTGACATGGCCTAGTCAATTCGATAGCTTCATACCTAAATCCCACTCTCCTTCATCATATTCATCCAAAAAAAAACAAATTTGTCGCCATATTCTATTCACCCATGTGAAAATTGCATATATACACTATTTTCCACTTTACAAACTATGTATACCATCAATTTGTGAAAAATAAAAATATTCCACATTTCCAGGTTGGGTTTTTTATTTGGCTCATTCCCAAACTTCCATAGGCCCGTACACAATGCAATATAACCATATCAACCTCTTTAGGAAGGTATATAAGAACCTATGGGGGTGTGGATGAGGAGAGACAACTTTGGTGCAATATCATGATGACGTTTGCAAGCTCCCCTATTCCCTGAACCTCTGAGTAGCATCCCCTAATATGGAAACCTATTTTCCATCATTCCTTCCTCTCTCATATATGATTGTAGGGTGTGTTCCTATCCCTTCTGGGCCATTCTAGGAAGAACCACTTTGATGAGTTGATGCATGAAGGGTCTAGTGGAAGAACCTGAACAATTAGCTTTGAGGCAATGTCGATGGTTAGAGTCAGGTTGTAACTATCTACTTATATTGTTTCAGTAATTTTGTTTTTCCCTCCATATATATGTAATTTCGTTCAATCTACTTATATATGTTAATTTGATTTACATATTTGAATTTGCACATTACATGTATTACTTGATTTCATAACTACCTTGTTGTAGAATAGACTTGATCTCGTTTTGCAGGTTAGTATGAATAGAGATCAGGAGCAATTCAAAGGTCGAGAGCGAGGAACTATATCGAACGTTTGGATACAAGGTGTGAGCTCTTATATTCTCTCTTCCAAGTAGCTATTTTATTATAAGTTTGTGTGTGGGAGGGTAGGTTCTGCCTTTTAAATATGGTTAGGCTTTGTTGCGACACAAACACAAGGTCATAGGGTAAAAATAATGTAACACCAGGTGATCAAATTTTTTGATCAACATCTGGCTCTAACTATGATATTGTGACCCCCTGTGGGTTACTGAGAATCCAAAATCCTAGTTTGGTTGCCTTTTTCATTGGGATATAGATTCATATTCAAAATAACTTATTGTAATTCCTTGTCCATTAAGTCATCTTCAAACATTGCCTCCATCTAGAAAATGATTTATTGCGCAAAACTTTGATTGAAGAAATAAACTATGTAAAAACCAAATCTTCCTACCCTATGCTACTTTGAAAAAAAGAAAAATTTTCAAGTGTAAATAGATTTCCAATTGAGCCATTCAAGCGTCCAATTGATCTGTGGAATGAACTCCGAAATTGGGAAATATGTCAGGTCCGCTATCAAGAAGTAAAAAGTATTCCAAAAGCATACTAAAGTAAACCTGAGTTGAATATGACCAAAATATGATGGCATTGATTGGCCAATAATGCTTTGGAACCATGTTTCAATATAATCAATTCTTGGTCGCTCATGATTTTTGTTGTCTTTGGTTGGATGAGGAGTTTCCAATTTGAAAATAATTTTATCTTTCTCCTTATCTGCATCCTAAATTATTAATTCATTGGTGACGTATTGAAAACATTCTTCCTTCATGGAATGGAAATCTTGTCCATCATTGTTCTCAAGATCAATTTCTTCCACCAATGGTTCTTGCTTCCAATACTCTTGTGATTTTTCATCTTTTATTACAATATCTTTCATATGAGTTTGTTGGCTGAAATATTCTTTTGCATTTGGTGGAGGCTCTTCAATTTTACTCTTGATCTTGTTGCTCGAAATACCTTCATATGGATTATATGAGAGGCTAAAATCTTGCTCTTGAAAATTGGAATTTTCATTTTTGTTTTCGACAGTATGACTTGAAGAAAATTTTCCCATTCTTTGATTAGAATTTTCTTCCAAATGATTCACTTCATTGTTTTGTGTCCATATGGGAGAGGGTGGGTGGGAAACAACATTCAGAACATTTGGGATAAATTTTTCAGCAAATGAAGTTTCCAACACATCCTAACTAGTAATGCTCCCAAGAAGCAAAGAATAGAACCATTCAAGAGCATCCCCATGCAGAGTTTGTAAAAATAATCGACATGTAACATTGTCTTCAGTGAGATTCAAAAAATCACATGTGATTTTGAATTTAAACAAGTGTTTCTTTTCATTCTCTAAAGTATTCCCAAAGAATGTAGGAAAATTTTCAATAGAAATGTTTGGCATTTGAAAATCTACTTCTGGAAGATTTAATAGGCTTCTAAGTAATCACATCCTTTGAGTATATCTTCCCTTTGTTGCGTCTTGAAAATCCATTGATGGGTTTGGTGGAGAAGGTTAAGTAGCATCACAACATGAATTAAGTTCTTTGGTGGATCTGCCATGAAAAATTTCTTGAGATTTTTTTATTATCTTTCCAATGGAGTTACCAAGGCCTTTTAGAGATTTTTCAATGGAATTGCCAGGGGATTCATCCTTTTGAACCTTTGATGGTTCTTGGTTCTTTTTGAGTTCAATCAAATATCTTTGGAAAATATTTTTATAAATATCGTGCATCTAGAACAAGTAGAAGTCTTCTTGAATATTCTTTTTGAAACTTTGAACCATGGAGACTCTGGTTTCTCAATCAAATATGAAATAAAGTCTCAGATACCTTAAAAATAAATTGGTCCCCAGTATGGTCACCAAATTTTTTTGATGTTTATATTGGTCAATATCCAAACAATAACCTCACGAGGATATCTATCCCCCTTCATTTTTTAAGAGGCGGTACTCCTCTTTGGCTGAAATGTTGGAAGATTCTTAGTATGGTTCTACAATGAATTTAAAGGGTGAATGCTAAAGAGAAAACCCCGAAAGATCTTCCAAGAAAGATTATATATAAAAATGCACAACCCTTCTATACAATTATGCACATATACATAAGATCATTTAAAGAAAATATAAGATAAAGTGTGTCAACAACGACTTGTGTTTACAAGGTTTTATAAAATATCCCAATATGATAAGTTCAATAATGTCAGAAACAAGAGAGTTGAACCAGCCTCGAAAGATTTCAATGACAATCACATGAACTAAAATAAACCATATCTACTTTTTACAAGTAGATATGTTTCTCCTTTGGACCTGAAATATTACAAAATGCTTTGAACATTTCTAAAGAAAGAACTACTCATACCTAAATCTTCATGTTTTCCATGCATTCATGGAAGATTTGATGGAAAGAGACAACAAAGAAGAAGATGTAGGGAGACAAGTTTTAACAGTCTAGTCCAACGAATCTTGGAAATATAGAGCTTTTGTTCTTGCAGACTCTTCACCACTATAGAAAAGTTTGACTGCCAACCTCCTATAGTGTCTTCTCTTTCTCTTTTAAAATATGCTCTCTCTGCTCTTGAATTAGTTAGGGTTTGTATTTCTAGAACTTTCAACAATTCCTTTTTGGAGTAAACCACTTTTAATTTTTACTTTATTGAATTCTCATTAATGACTTTATTTCATTGAAATTTGTGCCTCCAAGTAGGGCCCACTTATTCCTTTAATAAAGGTTTATTTAACAAACTTTAGTTTTATGTTTTCAAGTGGACTTCCTTTAACAAAAGTGGATTGTGTTTTAATTTTTTGAGCATGATTTTTTATCTGTGAGGAATGGAAACCATTCTAGATGCAATTTTCATCATCTTATATTTCCAACGAGTTCTCCTAAGCACAATTTGGAGTTCTGGATCTCAAGTTATAAGCTCAATAAGTTGGGGTTCCAAGCAAATTCATTAGCCAATCATAAAAACATATCTGACAGTTCTTTCAATTTATAAGAGAGTTGTGACCAATTTCATCTCTGTAAACCTATAAGTATGGGTGAGTCGGGAGAGGGATGAGTGGAGAGGGAGTAAGGGAATGTGGTGTTGGGGTAAGGGATGTGGAGGTAAGCGGGAGAAGGGGTGTAGGTATGAAGGGAGTGTAGGTATGAAAAAGAGGAGTGATGGGTATGGGAAAAATAACAAGTATGGGAAAAGGAATAAGGGAAGAGAGGGGAGGGTAGGGATTAAGGGGATGTGAAGGTAGGGAGGATGCAGGGGTAAGAACAATGTGGTGGTATACTTGCAAGAGTAAAATAGTAAATTAGAATAAGTATGGGAAGTGTGGAAAGTGGCGATTGAGAACCAAGAAAATGCTAAGTATGGAAGAGTGGAACCAAGAAAATGAGTACTAAGGATAAAACCAAGAATAATAAATGGGGTTTCAAGAAAATCAATGTGGTTCCGAGATTAAAATCATGATTCTGACAATGGGCATGGTTCCAAGAAAATATTAGTTCCAAAAAATTAGTTGTGTTGCACATGGAAAAGTGCTCTTTGTGTGATTGAACACAAGCCTGGATATATTGAGAATATGGACTCATATTTTTAATCCATATAATTCATGATGAAGCTGAGATTGAGGGATAAGCTATGAATTGATAATCTTTCAATATTTCCTTCTTTTGATATCAATTTTGTTTTTTGTTATTCCAAGAGTGAGAAATCTAGGTGATCAAATTTTTTGATCAAAACTATTTTAAGGTGGGTGAGTGTTATGGGGATTCCAAAATACTTAAATATATTGAAATAAAGTTGCATTGAGAATCCAAACACCCTTGCTATGTGATGCAAAAACTATGTGGAAGATTTCCATTGATAGATATTTCTTTTATAGCTATTAATTTTTCACCCATAAGCATCCAAGTAATTATCTTGTGAATATTTAAACCTTTGATATATGATAATTGAAGCTCCCCCAAAAATAAGAGTATCAACTGGGAGTTGAGAGTGGTTGATCACTTTGTATCCTTTGATTATTTTTACCCTAGGAAGGAAACCATTTACCCAATCCAATTCAATCCTTCTTCCAAGAAACTTTACCATCAAGATGTAAAACATGGGAGCGAAAATCCCTGTCTCATGCCCTGTGTTTATTGAAATATTTGGGTTGATTGGCCTTTTACTAACGGTGCTATCCAGGGCCTACCAATACATTCTTGAACTCAACCAATAAACTGATAAGTGAATCCATACTTTTTGAGTACTTCATACCAAACTATGTTGATATCACAAAAGGCTTTATGTGCCTATTGAAGAAAGAAGTTCCATTTTATTGGGATAAGTCTGCACAATGTTCTTTTGATGCATTAAAGAAATATATAGTTTCATCTCCCCTACTTATCCCCCCACATTATAATAGATATTTCCTATTGTATCTCACAACAACTGAATCTTTAATCGATGTGGTCTTAGTTCAAGAGGATGATAAGATCCAAGAGAATGTCATCTATTATTTGAGTCGCGCCTTGGTAGGTCATGAACTAAAGTATTTGCACGTCAATAAATTGGCCTCAACAACATTTCATTTAGAATCTTCGACATTATATTCTATTGTGCAAGATTATTCTTATTGCTGACGTTAACCCTTTTCAGTATGTTTTGACTTGACAAATAATTGGTGGGAAATACAACAAGTGGATTGTTGTTCTTCAATAGTTTGATTTGGATTTTGCTTCTGTCAAATCCAAAAATTCTTTAGTCTTTGTTGAACTTATGTCAGAGTTCCTAGTAGAGAATGAAGATAACGACGCTATTGACTCCCTTCCAGATGAGCATATATTCTTGATCTCTTCATCTGATCCTTGGTATGGAGATATTATTATATATCTCCAGATTCTAAAGTTTCCTTCACATTTCTCACAAGACACGAGATGACGGATTCTCCACCTAGCAAAGAATTATCTCATTATCGCCGATGCTTTGTATCGACGAAGGGTAGACTCAATTCTTTGTCGTTTCCTGACTCATGAAGAAACGAAGTTGGTTTTGAATGACTACCATAGTGGAGCATGTGGTGGTCATTTATTAGGGTTGGCAACAACCCAAAATATTTTTGCACTGGATATTTTTAGCCAATGATCTTTAGAGATTACATTAAAGCAGTCAAGAATTGTCACCCTTGCCAAATATTTACTAAAAATATGTGCATGCATCCTATTCCCATGTTTCTTGTTATTTTTTGTTGGCCCCTTCATGAAGTGGGGGGTATATTTTATGACATGCCACCAGTTTCATTTAGGGGGAATCGATATATCATAGTGGCCATTGACTACTTTGCAAAGTGGGAAGAGGCCATGCCGACATTCACTAATGATGGTGAAACCCTCACACTTTTCATGTTTAATCAGGTCATATCTAGATTCATGGTTTCGAGAGAGATTTTCATTGGTCATGGCAGTCACTTTCTGAATCGTGTGATGTCTGAGTTAGCATTAAAACTAGGTTTTAGGCAGGAGCACTCATCTCTTTACTATCCTCAAGAAAATGGTCAGGTTGAAGCTGATAACAAATCCTTGAAAACAATTTTGAAAAAAACTTTCACCACAACAAGATCAAATTGGAATTTGATGTTATATCCAACATTATGGACCTACCGGACCTCAGTCAAAACTACAACAGGCTTCTCGCATTTTCAACATGTTCACAAAGTAGATGCAATTTTTCCTATTGAATGTGAAATCCCTTCGCTTAAAATTGTTGTCGAGCTCTTCCTTGACACGAATCAACTTGAAGAATGCCTCATTTACTTGGAACATCTGGATGAATAACGTCGAGATGTTGGTTTATCAAATGAAGCACATAAGAATAAGTTATCTTTCATGCCCACCAATCAAAGAAGTTATCATCAAAAGAATTGAACAATGTCCCCCCTTCAAGGTGTGCTAATATCTTGATCCATCGTATCAATGCTGGCCATGGTCATTGGTGTTCTCTCATGAAAGTCCTTGGGCTCATACCCAACACTCTCTCAAAAAATAAGGCACAAAGAATGCTACCAAACCCAAAGATTTTATTGCTCCGTAGCTTGCATTCTGTCAACTATGTCTTCATACAATTGAGCATTGTGGTGCTCCAATCAAATATTGTTGGTCTTAGACATTTAATGGCATATTTCATCTGAGACAATGAAGCTCGATGCAAGGAGGTTGATCCCACAATATGTGTCATGGTGTATAAGATCACTTTGAGGCTTAAACTCTCTATGTTCTTGATAGGTGTTTGCATACCCACCTTCTCGGTGCCATCCTCACAATATGTGGCTATATACTCATTAATGGTTAAGCCACCACCTCCGCAAGCCTTGAAGCTCATTAATTCCCCTCTTCGAGAGAGGTCAATAATGAAGTAAATATCCTCTACCATGATGGTTAATGATTTCCCTTAAAGCATGAAGGCCTCCAAATATGTGATCCAAGTGGATATTGGTGGCCACCTACATGTTCTAGATTCCAACTAGCTCATTTGGAGAGTTTTTAGTTCAACATGTTTCTCTGTAATGGGGACATTTCTTTGTAATTGTGGGTTCTGCACTTATGGGGCTATCCTGAATCCCTACACAACATCCATGTGGATATTGGTGGCCACGCACCTATTCCAACTGGCTTCTTTTGGAAGTTTTCATGTCAATACATCTTTTTGTACTTCTAGGTCTGTTTTGGGGATCTAAACAGTGTTTTCATGGCTTGCCACAGTCAAACTGTAGACAGAGTTATATTTTTAGGGCATAACGAGTATTCCTCGAAAATACCTTTCCAATGGGCTATCACACGCCTAAAATGGAGTTCGTATGCAAAAGTTACGACCATGGGAAATTAATGTACTAACTTACCCCAACGGGGCCCACATGACGTTCGACGCTTCATCTCCTAGGGTTAGGTTTTTGCATATCTAGTGTTTTGGAATTCCTGTTTATCATAAGAAGGCCTTCAAAGCCTCATTGTAATCATCTTCTTGCGAATGAGTGTATCCTTCACATCTCTTCTCAGAGATAAATCTGCCATCATTCTAGCAAGTCTTGCACTTTGTATTTTTATAGTCTCTGTACATTTCTTTCATTAATAGAAATCATGTATTGTTGTGTTTCTCTGTTTATGGAATTTTTTATGTGCATTTCATTGTAATATCTATGCTTTCATTTCGTTCCAAAAATAATCCGGATCAATGGTACCAGAGCAGGCTGCTCTTGATTGTTTTTCAGTGCATGTCCCCGACGAGGTCTGAGTATAGAAAGTTGGGTCTCGAGCTTGTCTCTCTTGAGTACAATCGCTCTCACACACTGAAGAAACACTCTATAGTGGAAAAAAAGAAAAACGGTGGATCAAAAGATTCTATTAACCTGTTGGTTGAGAAATCTCTCGCACGATCGAGAGACAAAATGATGGAGAATTTTTCCCACATCCTTTAATGCATGTCGATAGCAGCATACACATCTTCATCAAGTGACCACTTTGGAGGAACCTCTCCCTTCAAGGTAAAAAATAATTTTGATATTCCTGTATTTGAAGGTCAGATAGATGTGAATGCCTTAGAAAAATGGTTAAATCTTCTAGAAGGTTATTTGTCTGTTCATAATTTTTCCCACAGGGAAAATATCACCTTCGCACTCCTCAAGGCTCTCCCTGATGTCAAACGTTGGTGGGAAACTTACTAGGAGAAAAGTTCCACAGAGGAATCTGGAATATATTTGGGCAAGCCCACTTGGGATCTTTTCGTGGATGTGGTCAAGGAACAATACTACCCTATTGATAACTATGAAGACCAATACATGAGATGGACCACACTACTACAAGAGAAGAGACAAACAGTGTAAGAGTTTACAAATACTTTCCATACCTTGCGCACCAAGTTGGGTATCAAAGAATCTGAATGACATATGGTTCTGAAATACTGTGGGGCTTTGCATAGGTACATCCAAATTGAAAGGAGTTCCTAAACATCTCATCATTGGGAGTTGCCTATCGATATGCTGTAAAAATTGAGCATAAATTTATGCACCAGAACAAATGGGAGTTCAGGTTTGCAAATCTGTAACAACCAAAGCATGGTAAAGACAGTCCTAACCAATAGCCTCCCAACAACCAGTCCAAGACACAGGAAAATAAGGGTAAATGAAAGACGAAGAATGACACTAGGAAGTGGTGTGACTTCCACAAAATCCCCTGGCACAACACCAATGAATGTCGCTCGAAACAATCATTGGTGGTCAAGGTCAAAGACAAGGAGCCGAACCCTGATTCAGAATCTAATCCAGAAAATATTGAAAATAGGTAGATAATTGATGCAAACCCCACTACTATTTTCATGACCACAACAATTCAACCAGAAGAGCCAGTAGATCTTGAAGAGAGGGAGTGCCTCTTCCATTCACAGATGTGGGTGGAGGGGACCCCGTTGCATTTCATTGTTTATAGCGACAACCGGAAGAAACTCATCTCATCTGAGGTCGTCAAATAGTTTGGGTTGTCAAGAACTCCACACCCACAACCATACAACATTGGGTGGCTTCGCCAGAGATGAGATCTCCATGACAGTCAGTAGTGTCATTTGTCGTATGGAATCTGACCTTTCAAGGATGAGGTAGTGTGTGATGTTACCCCTCTTGATGTATGTGATTTTGTTTTGGGCCAACCATATATGTGGAAACATCATGACGTTTATGAGTCTCGACCCCGTAGTGTCATTATTAATTTGGGTGGTCAAATCTACAGAATACCAGAGGTAGTTCCGACTATTGTTCCACCAAATCAGTGCCGCAAGGTAATCTCTCATACTACCAAATTCATATTCTTCACAGTCTGTTCAACAGATGCACAGAAGTTCACCGCAACCACTGCATCTTCAAAACCTTCTATCCAACAAAAGCAGATTACAGATATTGTTTCTTCACCTACGATGGTGCCTACACAATTCCCTATCAAGCCTAGAGACAACATGTTGGTGGAACATATTCAACCCTGCTAGAAACATGCTCATGACAACCTTCCATAGACCAAGCAGTGCAACTTCTCCAACAAGGCACACAAGTCACCAAGATTCAAATTCAGAAAACACTTTACCCTTTTTACCGGGCACTCAATGCAATGGAGACCATTGCTTCCTAAGGGGGGAGGATTGATCCAGGTGAATATTGGTGGCCACCCACCTGTTCCAAATTCCAACTAGCTCATCTGAACAATTTTCAATTCAACATGTTTCTCTGTAATGGGGACATTTCTTTGTAATTGTGGGTTCTGCACTTATGGGGATGTAATGAAACCCTACACAACATCCAAGTGGATATTGGTGGCCACCCACCTATTCCAATTGGCTTCTTTTGGAATTTTTAATGTCAGTACATCTTTTTGTACTTCAAGGGATGTTTTGGGGCTCTAAACAATTTTTTTCTTGGCTTGCCACAGTCAAAATATAGACAGAGTGAAATTTCAATGGCATAATGTGTAGTCCTCGAAAATACCTTTACAACGGGCTATCACACGCCTACAAGGGAGATCATATGCAAAAGTTACGACACTATAAAGTTAAGGTACTAACTTACCCCAACGAGGCCCACGTGACTTTTGTAGCTTCATCTCCTAGGGTTAGGTTTTTGGATGTCTAGGGTTTTGGAATTAATGTTTATCATAAGAAGGCCTTAAGAGCCTCATTGTAATCATATTCTTGTGAATGAGCGTAGCCATCACTTCTCTTCTCAGAGATAAAGTTTCCAACATTCTAGCGAGTCTTGCACTCTGTATTTTTACAGTCTCTGTACATTTCTTTCATTAATAGAAATCATGTATTGTTGTATTTCTTTGTTTCTGGCAATTTTTATGTGTATTTCATTGTAATATATCTGCTTTCATTTCGTTCTGAAAATAATCTGGATCAATCTGGGTGCCAATAATGGATGAGGAGATTGAGAAACTTTCTCTGCGCTCACATACCACTTGTTTGAAAGAATTTGTACATCCCACATTGGTCAAGAGAATTCATAGCATCCTCGTCTTCAACCATAGTGTTATCAACAACCTCATGTTAACGCTCTCTCCATTGCACTAACATCCTGCAAAATTCAAGGAAGAAAGGAGTCAATCTTTTAATTTTTTCCATCCATGCCAACTAATATAGTTATGACAGCCGCAAACATCCGCAATTCACCTTCGGTCGAATGACGTATATACGTTATTCACCTTAAGTTGAATCATGTATTTGCAGAGTTCACAAGACAAAGGGGAGCACACTCCTCGATTTCTCATGAAAAGTTTAAAATGGAATAAACAAAATTGAAGGCAAGGTTTGGAAACTTACTTGGTCCAGAAAACATGTGAATTCGTCGCTCCAAGCCGATTTTGGACAAAATATACCTTGTGAATATAACAAGGTATATTTTATCCAAAATCGACTCTCATATATCAAGTTATGACCTCCATAAGTTTGTCACTCAGTAGTCATTCATCAATTCGTGGGTCAATCCTGGCCCTTCATCTTAATTCACATTTTTAAAAGGAAATTCAATCCCACATGCATTGTGGATATTGAGAGTTAAATGTTTATAGTGAAAATTTCTCCATAGTCCTCATGTGGAATAAGGAAACTATGAAGACTTTGGTGTAGGTTTCATGACTTAGGAAATTTCATAAGTTAATAAAATTTTGATGCACAATCAATGCTTAGTTGTCGTCCATTAAGCACCCAATCAACAACAAGTCATCTCCCACATGTCACAGTCTGATAGGATGTCGTGTGTCATAGTCTAATTGGTTGCCACATGTCATAGAATGGTTGGTTAACACATGTCATCATGTGATTGGTTTATAATAAAATAGAGAAAGACTTAGAATAAATGTTACGGAAGGGAAAAATGAACGAGAGAGGAGGAAGGTCGTGAGGGAGAAGAGATGGGGGAGGAAATGCAAATTGAGGTAAGGGCATGCAAGGGTGAGGGAAAAAAAGAGTGTAGGTACACATGGAGGAGTGACGGGGATGGGAAAAAATGGTTAAGTATGGGTGAGTGGGGAGAGGGATGAGTGGAGAGGGAGTAAGGGAAAGTGGTGTGGGGGTAAGGTATGTGGAGGTAAGGGGGAGAATGGGTGTAGGTATGAAAGAGAGAAGTGAGGGGGATGGGAAAAATAATAAGTATGGGAAAAGGGATAAGGGAAGAGAGGGGAGGGGAGGGAGTAAGGGGATGCGAAGGTAGGGAGGATGCAGGGGTAAGAAGAATGTGGTGGTATCCTTGCAATAGTATAAGAGTAAATTAGAATAAGTATGGGAAGTGTGGAAAGTAGCGATGGAGAACCAAGAAAATACTAAGTATGGAAGAGTGAAACCAAGAAAATGAGTACTAAGGATAGAACCAAGAATAATAAATGGGGTTTCAAGAAAATCAATGTGGTTCCGAGAATAAAATCACAATTCTGACAATGGGTATGGTTCCAAGAAAATATTAGTTCCAAAAAATTAGTTGTGTTGCACATAGAAAAATGCTCTTTGGGCGATTGAACACAAGCCTGGATATATTGAGAATATGGACTCATATTTTTAATCCATATAATTCATGACGAAGCTGAGACTGAGGGCTAAGCTATGAATTGATAATATTTCAATATTTCCTTCTTTTGATATCGATTTTGTTTTTTGTTATTCCAAGAGTGAGAAATCTAGGTGATCAAATTTTTTGATCAAAACTATTTCAAGGTGGGTGAGTGTTATGGGGATTCCAAAATACTTAAATATATTGAAATGAAGTTTCATTCAGAATCCAAGCACCCTTGCTATGTGATGAAAAAACTATGTGGAATATTTCCATCGATAGAAATTGCTTTTATAGCTATTAAATTTTCACCCATAAGCAGCCAAGTAATTATCTTGTGAATATTTAAACCTTTGATCTATGATAATTGAATCTCCCCCAAAAAGAAGAGTATCAACTGGGAGTTGAGAATGGTTGATCACTTTGTATCCTTTGATTATTTTCACCATGGGAAGGAAACCATTTACCCAATCCAATTCAATCCTTATTCCAAGAAACGTTACCATCAAGATGTAAAGCATGGGAGAGATAATCCCTTTCTCATGCCCCGTGTGTATTCAAATATTTGTCTTGATTTCCCTTTTACTAATGGTGCTATCCATGGCCTACCAATAAATTCTTGAACTCAACCAATAAACTGATAAGTGAATCCATACTTTTTGAGCACTTCAAAAAGAAAATTGTGTCTTACTCTATCAAAGGAATTTACCATATCCAACTTTATCACCATGCCTTTCTGTTGAATTTTTTCTTAAGAGGTTAAGAGTATTCAAAATTCCTTAATATTTAATTCATTAGCACAATAACTGCAAAACAATCACTAAAAGAAAGACATTCGCATTATACACAAAGATTTATCCTGGGAAACCCTCTCGGGGAAGAAAACCTAGCAGAACTTCTTCAATATAGATCCATCAATCAAGTACAATGTCAATACAATGCTCTCTAAGAGAGATATGCCAAAATATAATATATATACAAGATAAACCAAAAACCCTAGTTGCAGTAGGGTAGCACACCACTTACCTAAGATAGACCCTTTAAGATATAATCAAATGTCTCCCCAAATACACCTTGTTGCGTCTTCTTCTAAGGCTAGCGAAATTGTCCTTGATAGAATTTGTGTTGTGTCTCCTAAATGAGGTGCCAAGCCTCCTTTATATAGTGAATGACCCATCCCATTTAAACTTGGTTAGGGCCGACTTGTACAATTTTCACCTTCTAATTTGTATTTTCCTTTTGTAATAGATCTATGGGGATGAATTTAAAAATATGATTTATCATTATTCTTTTAGGGTTTTGACTAAATCAAATACAATAAGAATATCTTCTGAAGATACTCAAAACTTCAACACTCCCTCTTAGCAAGGAATGTATTCTTCTGGCACGATATTCAATACTTATTTTACACGTCTGTACTCTTGACCATTTACTTGTTGATTTTCCACGAATTTATACATCACTAGAAGTTCTGTAACCACAACATGTATCTAAGGTCTCAACATCATATGTAGCATCTCTCTAGTGAGAACAACCTCATCATCCTTTCAGACCTGGTGGGTCTCGTGGACTTTATGTCATTACATGAATTCACACAGAACTGGGC
The DNA here is from genome assembly GCA_032191745.1 of Picea mariana. Lineage (NCBI taxonomy): Eukaryota > Viridiplantae > Streptophyta > Pinopsida > Pinales > Pinaceae > Picea > Picea mariana. The sequence goes on from JASDQU010242000.1 coordinate 82,016, forward strand.
ATATAACTCACATAGAACTAAGCAACTATCCATCTCACATAGAAATGGGAAACTAGCCCTTCTAGTTGGCACACCAGGAATCCAACCCACAATGAATAGGCATCTAACCACAAGGGTTAGGCGATCTAGTGTGCACACACTAGCCATCTAACCACAAGGGTTAGGCGATCTAGTGTGCACACACTAGCCATCTAACCCAAGTCTAGGAATCCTCCAACCACATAGGTTGGCCCTCCAACTTGAAAGCTATGCATCTTCCAGCCCCGAAGGTTGGGCATCCTAACCCTGTACAAGATCAAGTTGACATGTGCCACAGTCGATAACATGCTCGTGAATGACTACCCACTACTGACACACTCTACATGCTACTGCCCTTGGAATCACATATGTAACTCATCACTCCCTCTTACGAGGGAAGTCCTTCTAGACCACACCAAGCTTGTCCCTGAAATACTCAAACTTTATCTTTGACAGAGCCTTGGTCGACACATCGATTGTTTTCTCATCTATGGTAATATTCTAGATCTTCACAACTTCCTTTTGCACCATGTCTAAAATATAATGGTACTTAATCTAGATATGCTTTGAATTGTCATGAAACACAAGGTTCTCAGATAACTTTATGCAACTCTGGTTTTCACAAAAGACACAACAAGTCACCTCCAACTCGAGATCAAACAACCTTGCAATCAACTTCTGAAGCCACATAGCTGAGCTACTAGCTGAAAATGTTGTTATATATTCTACCTCAGTCGTACTGAATGCCACACTAGTATGTTTCCCGTTGAGCCACGAGATCATAGCTGATCCCAAACTAAAGCAACATTCTTATGTACTCTTTCGATCTGCGACACTACCGGCCCAATCTGAATCAGCATAGCCTTGCAGTCTTATCTCACAATTTGAAACATATCTGATTCCATTGTCAACTGTACCTTTCAGGTACCTCAATATGTGTTTTTCCGCAGTCAAGTGAACACTTCTAGGTTCAACCATATATTGACTCAATGTGTTCACCGCAAAGCATATATTTGGCCTTGTGTTTGTCAAGTACATCAATGAAGCAATCAACTGTCTATAAATGGATCTTTGAAGATGTATCAATCAATAACTTCATGCTCATCACCATTGGTGTAGACATGAATTTACAATCCATCATTCCAAATCTCTTCAGGATTTCTACATCATATTTTCCTTGGTTAAGGAAAATCTCGTCTGGTTTCTTCCATACCTCTAGACCTAAGAAATATTGCATCATACCCAAGTAATTCATCTCAAACTCTACAACAAGTTTCCTCTTACACTTAGCGATGAGCTTCTCATCCCCTGTTAGAAACAGGTCATCCAAATATAACAACAATATCTCATGTCCCCCATCCACAACCTTGTAGTAAAGGTTGGAATCTGCTTTACTCTTGGTAAAGCCCAAACTCATAAAAAAAATTTCAATTCTACTGTACCATGCCATGGATTTTTGTTTCAATCCACACAAGGCTTTCTTCAACTTGCACACATGTGTCTTCTTGTCACGTGTCTCAAAAGCTTGTGACTGCTCCACGTACATTTCCTCTTCTACTACACCATTAAGAAAAGTTGTATGTACGTCCATCTGATGTACCTTCCATTTCATTATTGCATCTATCGCAAGTATAGCTCTAATCGAAGTGTATGCCACATGAGCAAATTTCTCCTCATAGTCTATTCCTTACTTCTGGGAGAAACCATGATTCATTAACCTTGCCTTATATTTCTCAATATTTCCATTTGTTGAATGCTTTTTCCTTACGTCCATTTTGAACTCACCACTGACTTCTCTTTTGGTCTCGGAATTACATCCCAAACATCATTCTTTATAATGGACTGGTACTCCTCAATCATGGCATCCTTCCATACTTCCTTCTCAACAACCTCTTGATAACAGGTAGGCTCTACATAAATGATATCGCTTAGTAATGCCATGTAACTAGAATATGGTCGCCATTTCTTGCTTTCTCTGAAAGATCCATCTGTAGCACCATACTTCTCTGCATCTTGAATATTCTCTCGGGCCCAACCTAGTCTTTTATTTTTTGTAGTCATGTATCAAGGTGGATTTGTAGGTCTCTGTGGTTCTACCATATCATGATCTTCTAGAAAAAAGTATTCTGGTACAACATCATTACCTGTATTTGTATCTTCAATCTTAGGGTATTCAAGATCCTCATCATGGAGCTCATATGTATGATTCTACTTGGATCTACTGAAGGTTGCATCCTCATTGAAGGTAACATCTTTTCTAGTATCAATCTTCCTGTGAACAATAATGTAGACTCTATATTCCTTCAATGTCTCACTATATCCAACAAATATACCCTTCTTTCATAAAGGATCCAACTTCGATCTTTTATCCTTGGGAACATGCACATACATTAGACATCCAAATATTCTCAGGTGGCTGACCTCTGACTTTTCTCCTGTAAACATTTCTTCTGGTGTCTTGTTCCCAAGTATATGGCGAGGACTTATGTTCTACACATATACAACACTCATGGTTGCTCTGCCCACATATGCATCCGTAAATATTGATTAGGAATCATAGCCTTACTACTTCCATTATCGTCCGATTGTTTCTTTTTTCCACACCATTCTGCTGAGGATTGCAGGGAGTAGTGAGCTCCCTCTTAATCCCAACTTCTCTGTAGAATGATTTGAATTCATTCGATGTGAAATCTCTTCCATTATTTGACCTCAAAATGTTTATCTTCTTTTCAGAAAGATTTTCTACAAGGGCTTTGAATTCCTTGAACTTGCAAAATACTTCGCTTTTTGCTTTCAAGAAATAAATCCAAGTTTTATGTGAGAAATCATCAATAAATGAAACATAATATACATACATGCTAAGTGAAGTGGTTGTCATCGGTCCATACATGTCTGAGTGTATGATGTCCAAAACTCCTTTGGCTTTGTTATCACTACTTGGAAACAAACTCTTCACATTCTTGCCTTGTGCACATCCCTTGCATATACCATCATGATTCACTTGAATCTCTAGAAAACCTATCACCATCCCATTCATGATCGGTAATGCTTTGCAATGTATGTGAGCAAGTATTCTATGCCATAGCTCACTCGGATTTACTGTGCCATGAACTAATGGTGAATCTGAGTGTCCCTTTAATTTGTATAGACCTCCTTCTTGAACACCAATCACAAAAGCATCATCAATAGATTTTCATCTTGGCCACATAAGAACTTCACCATCAACTAAAGAAACTTTGAATCCTTTCTCATCCAATGTTGAGATAGAAAGGAGAATCTTTTTCAAACCAGGTAAATAGAAAACATCTTTCATCTTCATAGGGTTTCTACAATCTAACATGTAGGAGGCTTCTCCTACCCCTTTAATGGGATACTGATAGTCATCACCGAGCTGCACCTTATGAGGTGAATCCTTCTGAACCAGATTTGAAGGAGAATCCTTGTAACTAATCATGTGCTTAGAAGCACCACTATCAACAAGCCATGTGTCACGTCCATGAGTGATTGACCCTGTAAGAGATGATATCAAAACATATTCTTCACTTGAATCGTATTCTTTTGTTCTTTTCTGAGCAGGTCCATCGTCTTATGCGACATGAACATGATGCATTTTATACTTTCCTTTTCTGATCTGATCTTTTATGTGAGGAAAGTCTCTTGCAATGTGTCCCATCTTCTAACATCCATAACATTTGTAACTTGAATAATATTTTTGAGTCTTTTGTGACCTTTGAAAATTCCTTTGGGGATGAACCTCTTTTTATCTCTTTCATTTTCTTGTATGTGCTGCTAGTGCTTGATTTTCATCATCACCTAACTTTTCTTCTCTTGTTTCCAACGTGGCTTCTTCTTGAGTGCATTCTTCCCATAACCTGCTAAAATTTGTTAGCTTTCTTCTAGAACAGATTCCCTGAATAAATGATTCCCACGATTTTGGAATACCATTCAATGTAGTCATTACTAGCTCAGCTTCTTCAACTGTGTCTCCAATGGCTTCAAGTTGTTATTTGATTTGAGATACCCTCATAAAGTAGGATTGAATGGTTTCTGAATTATGCATCTTCACATTCTTGAGTTGTGTCCTCAATGTCATCTTCCGGTTGATATTCTTGCCTTCATATGGTTGGGATAAAGCATCAAACTTTTACTTTGTAGTCTTCAATGATGACACATGAGGGATTAAGTGATCCTTGATAGAATCTGCAATCATTCTCTTTTGTTTAACCAAGTTCTTTTTGTGCTTTGGCTTAGCTTCATCTCCCTCTAGCTCTTCAACTTCTTCTCTAATGAAGCCATCTAGATAATTTTCTTCTAGAATGAGCATCACTCTATATTTCCATGCTAGGAAGTTATCAACACCCTCAAGCTTCTCATCAAGCTTAGTGATGGAAGTCATTTTTCTTCGAGATCTTGAAAAATATGACGAAAAATTTAAATTTTGCAAAAATGAATTTTGATCTTACTAGTGAGTGCGTTATGCCAAGGTGACCTCCTTTCTTCGAGGATCTACTCCAACTTCAACCTTTATATTCCCAAACGTCTTGACCTAGGGTTTCATGAGGAAACCCTAATTTTCAACTTTTGAATTTATTATATTTGATCCCGGGGAAAGATGCGCCCTCCCTAGGAGACCTCCTTGGTGTATTTATCTTATCCAACGTCCTTTATAAATTGGGTGATGTCATCACCTAGGTTTTCATGCAAAAACCCTAATTTTTCAAAACTTGTCAAACTACAAAACTGATCCATGGAAAAGGTGTGCTAGACTTGGGTGAGCCTTTCTGTGGTCTTTTCTTTCCCAACGATTTACTCTAGACTGTGAAAATGGATTCTTTCAGGGTGGCTCTGATACCATGTCGATATTTTTCTTAAGCAGTTAAGAGTATTCAAAATTCCTTAATATTTAATTCATTAGCATATTAACTGCAAAAGAATCACTGAAATAAAGACATGCACAACATACAGAAAGATTTTTCCTGGGAAACCCTCTTGGGGAAGAAAACCCAACAAAACTTCTTCAATATAGATTCATCAACCAAGTACAATGTCAATACAATACTCTCTAAGAGAGATATGCCATAATATAAGATATGCATGATAAACTAGAAACCCTAGATGTTATAGGGTAGCACACCACTTCCCTCAGATAGATCCTTTAAGAGATAATAAAATGTCTCCCCAAATACACCCTTCTTCTGCTACTGTGTCTTCTTCTAATGTTAGCGACCTTGTCCTTGAGATAACTTGTGTTGTGTCTCCTAAATGAGGTGCCTAGCTTCCTTTATATAGTGAATGACCCATCCTCTTTTAACTTGGTCAGGGATGACTTGTACAATTGTCACTTTCTAATTTGTATTTTACTTTTATAATGGATCAATAGGGATGAATTTACAAATATGATTTATCATTATTATTTTAGGGTTTTGACTTGATCAAATACAATAAGAATATCTTCCGAAGCTACTCAAAACTTCAACACTTTATCCTTATAGGATTGACTTGAGTGGATTGATTCTTGAAATAGAATAACTCTGTTAGTTATATTTTTTGTTAGACAAACACCCCTTACTCCTTGTTGATGTTTGAGTCTGTTAGGATTGAAACAACAACCTCACGAGGATATAAATCCCCCAACGTTTTTATGGAGGTGGTACTCTTCTTTAATTTTTTTTTTAAAAGATCTTTCTTGAAATTCTTTTAGAACAATATTTATAAATAGGATAATGTTATGAAGCAAGCTCCAAAATATTTATCACTCAATTAAAATGAAAATTTATAAATAAACACATAAACAATTCCTGAGAAGAGGACCAAGAATCTTGAACTCATAAAATTGGCAAAAATAATATATATATATATACAGATCATAGATTATTAAAAATAAAAATAGATCTCACATTCATCACATCCATGAAATATATTTGATCACATTTATAGGAAGAAAAAGAGATGGTCCCAAAAATCAAATAACCTTAAAAGAGTTTTTCATTAGAATCAAAATAAATTTTGCTGAGTCAATTTCAAATATCTTATCCTCAAATACTTATAGTTCAAAGATACAATCAAAATTAACCTTGAATTGGTTGTCTAGGATTTTCTAAAAATTGGTAAAGTCTTTACAATATGATGAAAATAAATGTGTTTGTCCAAAAGGACTAAGATCGGGGCTCTAGTGGACCATAAAATAAAAATAAGAGAAGAGAATGGAGTCGGTGGATCAAGCCAAAACCAAGGTTGAACTGTGATGAATCTCTCATGACCTAATTTGCTTACTGATGCACCTTTTTTATCCTTGTTTGTTGTGGTTATATGACCAATATTAACTTCTTCCGTTGGAGTCTCAGTTATCTTGATTACAACCCTTTTTAACCATTCTTCAATATATTCCCTTAGGGGAGCAACAATCACCTCTTTCTTGAATTTGATGTTAAATAATTAATTTTCAATTTCTCTAAAGTCGATTGATAAATTTTGCAAGGTGGTATCAATATCTTCATTCCTATTTCTATATTCCATGAACCAGCTATCAATATCATCATTAGTGTATTCTACCATAATGTCAAATTTCTCTGCTGGTAATATTTTCAAAGTCTCAACATGTTCCTCAAATTGTTGTCTAGTCAAGAGCATTGAATTTGCTATCAACTTTGGATCTGATACCTCGATAGTAGTGCCTACAATATCTAAACCAATCAATTTTGAATATGCCTCAGTCTTTTTTCATGTTAATTCATTAAGTTCACTTTAAAGTCCCTTTAATATATTAATTCTTTGAATACAACATGCTTTTAATTGCTTTATACCACTTTGAGAAGGAAAAATTTCCTATTTTCTTCTTTGTTCTAGCATTGCGAAAACCTTTGCAGTGAACATGAAAACTCCATCTTTGAAAAATAATTCATCATTTGTTATGTCTGTGTTCAAATATTCCTTCGTAAAATGACCCAAATTTACTAGTGCAAGTTGGATCACGACAACCAAGGTGGCTAATATAGGTTGAGGCATCAAAGATGCTTCCAATTATTTCACTCTTTCTTTAAGCCTCATTTTTTCTTCTTCCATATCAATTATGGATACATCTAATGCATCTCCTGTAACTTTGTGGATTGAAGATAATTTAGACATGCATATGTCTCTGAGATCAATTGTGGAGCGAGATTTTCCCCTTTTATTTTTTGAATTTCTTTCAAAATTAATTTATTGGAAGATTTATTGAATAATGCATTATGTATAGAGAAAATTTCTTCATCTAAGAAAACTTCATTCTGGATGGCAAGTTCAACAGCAAGTGGCGTGTTCTCTTGTACTTTCTCTTCTTTATCAAGAAACTGGATATTCTCGATATCAAAATCTAAAATCATGTCTTCAAGAGAAATGTCATTTTCAGGTATGTGTTTTTCTTCCTCCTCTTGTTGAGAATTGTTTCTTTTTCTTTTTACTTTCAACTTGTGAGGGTTTTCCAAATTTCCTTGGGGAGGGTTTTTCTCACCACCATCATTTGAATTATTAGTCGAGGATTTCCTTTGTTGAGACACTAGAGACTGAGAATTTACTTTGGGATGAACACTTCTATGAGACACAACAAGAGATTGGGCACTTCTTTCACATGAGTTTTTTCCCCTTTGTTTGTGATGCTCTGTGGTACTTACAATAGTTTATATATCACTAGAGTTTTTTTCAATATCCTGAATAGGAGAGTTGTGGATATTGCCTTCTTCTTCTCCAAATATAAGGGTATTATCCAATGCGAGACTAATTCCAACTGATACCATACGATAGTAAAAGAGGCGATTAGGATCGAATCCATTAATCTCTTTTGCAAATCTTAAATTGTATTTGTCAATATAGGAAGCAAATTCATCAATTTTAGCAATTCACGTCAACAAAATTTCACCAACTTTCCAGGGCAAAGGGATGAACTGTTTCTTCCCTTTTTCATAGAAAATATGGAACCAGGACTTGTATTGTCTTGCTACTTCTATAACAAATAATTTATCTAGTACATAATAGGGGAGACAAGGGGTTTTTTCATGAGAACATAAAATTATAATAATATTATAATCATCCATTTTTTCCAGAATCCCCTTTGTATCCAGAAAATCGTATGCTTCCAATGACAGTTTGGAGGTATTCTCTTCGAAAAGAAGTTTCTCAAATGTAAACACAAAATCATTATAAGCTTCATAGAAATAATGAAAAACCTTTTGTCTCCACATGGTTGGTACCACATGGTTACTGGGTTGACCTTGCAATTTACCCTTTTTCCAATACTTAAGATTTTGAAAATGTGACAGTATGTAATGGCAAATATCAAATAAGAAGCCATGCAGAACTTCTTCTCACTCTTGAAATTTACTAGTTGTGCAGAGACTTCATTAGATATGATTTTCTCCCAATCAAAGATATCATTTCCATGGACTGTGAAATGTAAAATATACGAGGCCAACTAAGGAATGGTCTTCGTAGAATCCTAACCAATAATTCTAGTAAAAATCCATGCAATTTCTTGATATGGGTCTTTCAAGGAACTAACTTGAATTCTAGATAAATCTTGTGGCATTGTTGTATGGTCTTGCAAATATTCTTGTAAAATCTATATTCCCTTATTTCTTCCCTTAAGGAAAGTTCTAGCTTTGTCTCCTCTATAAGTGAGAGTCAACACTGGTAATTTCAGTAAATTTTTTGAAAATTGATGGTGGATAAGAAATAGGGGAACCGTTCTGTAATGGAATTGTCCTTTGATTTTGAAAAAACTTGTCTACGCACCAAGTGACTATCTCTTTGTAGTCAAAAAATTCAGGCACACACCCAACAAGAGTTATTCCTAACATCCATATTTTGTTGTTGTCTCTGTTTGGAAAAGTTGCATAATACTAATAGGATCTCGACCAATGATAGTTGTGATCTTCTCGGGTGAAAAAATTCAAAGTATCTACATAGAAATGATGCTTTCTCTCGACCATCTTAACCAGGTTAATGGACTTCTCTACAACATTGTTTAGAATATTGATAAGATCTTGCTTGATAATACTACTTAAGTTCTATTTTCGATGCAATAGTTAATATGAATTAAATGTGATTGCCTCTAGAAGTATGCCATTAATAACAACCTTTTTAAAAATTCAATTAGTGCTTGAGTCCATAGAATCAACATTAAATATATCTCGAGAAGTGTGAAAGAGTAGGGACACGTCATGGCGGGGAATCAGGTATGGAAGAAATGTTTATACGATCTTGTGAGTCCGCTAACCCACGAATCCACCATGAGTCATAAAATGGTTAAGTGTTGGTATTTTTCGTTTGGACTCACAAGGATGGATTACCAAAGAAAACAAGTCCGCAAGTTCGCCAACCCGCAAACCCGCCACGAGTCATAAACTGGTTAAGTGCTGGTATTTTTCGATCAAACTCACAAGGATGGATTACTAAAGAAAATGAGTCCACGATTCCGCCAACTCGCGATAAAGGAAGAATAAAAGAAACAAACTGTTGGAAGTTATGGGGATCGTGGAAATCTTAAGTGCAATTTAGTGGTAGTGGACTTGTGAAATATGAAAGGATGCACCCATGAGTTCTCCAACCTGCGAACCCACAAAGATATGGAAAAATGACTAAGTATGGTACAATTTGTATACCACAGAAAAGAAAGATGTGTTTTATATAACACATAAATCTTCATAAAAAACATATGGGACCATGAAAAAACAAGAAATTTTCTAAGTGTGGAAAAGTGAGAGAAAATAAACATATAGGAGTTAACAACTGGCTCCATCTGTGGGATAGTGACCCCATGTGGGTTACTGAGAACCTAGATTCTGAAAACCAATTGCCTTCTCCATTGGCATATTGATTCATCTTCAAAATAAATTCTTGTGATTTTTCTCCTTTCATGGAGTTATCTTCAAATATTATATCCATATAGCGACTGCCTTAATGTGCAAAATCTGAAATGAAAAAGTAAACTATATACATACAAGATATACCTACCCTATCTTACTTGAAAGAAAGGGACAATTTTAGGTATAGGTATATTTCCAATGGAGCCCTTCAAGCATCCAACTGATCTTTGGAATGAACTCCAAAACTGTGAAACATATTGGGGCTTGTACCAATGAGTCAAGGGCACTCTCAATGTGTATTGGAGAAAAAATGAACCAAATGTGCTGAGAATATGATTGCATTGCTTCGCCAACAATGATTTGGAACCATGATTCAATGAAATCAACTCTTGGCTGCTTAAGAATACTATCGTCTTTCTCCTTATCTCCAACCACTTCCAAGGTTTTTGATTCATCAAAAATGTTTTGAACCGACTCTTCCTTCATGTAATGGAAATCTTGCTCATCATTCTTCTCAAGATTCATTTATTCCACCAATTCTTCTTGCAACCAATGTTCTTGTGGCCCTTCGTCATCTATTGCAAGGCTGCAATTTTCTTGTGCATTTGGTGGAGGCTCCTTGATTTTATTCTCAAATTTGTTGCTCGAATAATCTTCATATGGTGTATACAAAAAGTTGAAGTCTTCTTTTTGCAAATTGGAATTCTTATTTTCATTTTCAACTAAAAGACTTGATTTAGAAAAATCTTCCAATGTTTTATTAGACTCTTCTTCAGAGTGAGTCACTTCATTTTCTTGTGTCCATATGGGAGAGGGTGGGTGGTTGGGAAAAAATTTCAGCAAATAAACCTTCCAACACGTCCCAACTGGTAATGGTACCAGAAAACAATGAATGGAACCATTAAAGAGCATTCCCAGATAGAGTTTGTAAGAATAATTGACATGTGACATTTTCTTCAGTAAGATTGAAAATTTAACATGCACATTAGAATCTAAACAAATGCTCCTCTTCATCCTCTAAATTATTTCCAAAGAATGTAGAAAAATTTTCCATGGGAATATTGGGCATTTGAAATTCTTCTTCTGGTAGATTTAAAGGGCCTTTATGTAGTTGCCTCCTTCTTTGAACATTTTTTTTCTCTTGCTGCATATTTCAAAGCCATTGTTGGGCTTGGTGAAGAAGGTAAAGGAACATCACATCACGAACAAAATTCTTCATAGGAGTCATAATATATATATTCGTGAGATTTTTGGATATTTCCAATGGAATTGCCAATACTTTTAATAGTTCTTTCAATGGAATCGCCAAGGAGTTCAGTCTCCCAAATATTTTGTGCTTCTTGACTCTTTTTGAGGTCATATAAACATCACTAAAGAATCTTATTATAAACCCCGTGCATCTAGAAAAAGAAACAATCTTCTTGAATTTTATTTTCAAAACTTTGAACCACAGAGACTCTTATTCCTCAATCAAATTTGAAACAAAGCCTCAAATTTCTTGAAAATAAATGGCACCCTAGTATGGTCACCAAAAATGATGATGTTTGAGTCTGTTATGACCGAAAAAACAACCTCATGAGGATATAAATCCCCATGTGTTTTTATAGAGGTGGTACTCCTCTTTAAATTTTTCTAAAAGAACTTTCTTGAAATTCTTTCAGGACAATATTTATAAATAGAAGAATGTTATGAGGCAATCCCCAAGATATTTATCGCTCAATTAAAATGAAAATATATAAATATACAAGGAAACAATTCCTGAGAAGAGGACAAGGAATCTTGAACTTATAAGATTGACAAAAATAATATATATACAGATCATATATTATTAGAAATAAAAATAGATCTTACATTCATCACATCCATGGAATATATTTGATCACATTTATAGGAAGAAAAAGATATGGTCTCAAAAATCAGAGAACATTAAAAGAGTGCTTTCGGATCCATCGCATAGGTTTTATGTTCTTCGACGTTTCGGACCAAACTAGTGTGGTCCATCATCAGGAAAGCGCGTTTTGAAAAATGAAGGAAAAAGGAATATAACACATGTATAAATACTCAAAAAGTTATTGTAAGGAGCCGACTTACTGAAATAATTTTAATTTTATTTTTTTTTTTTAGTTTTACAATTGTTTGTTTAGTTCATTAATTAATTGTTATAATAATTAATTACTTATTTGTTTATTACTTTTTGTTTAATAAATTCTAATTTTATTTTTACAATTGTTTGTTTTGTTAATTAATTAATTGTTATATTAATTAATTACCTATTTGTTTATTACTTTTTGTTTAATAAATTCTAATTTAATTTAAAAAGAGTCAAAAGGACAAGGTTTTAAAAACTAATATTTAGGGTTCTTCATATTGGCTAGGGTAGGGATCCAGTTATGACTAATTTTATGTTTAATTTAAATTAAACATAAAATTAAACAAAAAGTAATAAACAAATAGGTAATTAATTAATATAACAATTAATTAATTAACAAAACAAACAATTGTAAAAATAAAATTAGAATTTATTAAACAAAAAGTAATAAACAAATAAGTAATTAATTATTATAACAATTAATTAATGAACTAAACAAACAATTGTAAAACTAAAAAAAAAAAATAAAATTAAAATTATTTCAGTAAGTCGGCTCCTTACAATAACTTTTTGAGTATTTATACATGTGTTATATTCCTTTTTCCTTCATTTTTCAAAACGCGCTTTCCTGATGATGGACCACACTAGTTTGGTCCGAAACGTCGAAGAACATAAAACCTATGCGATGGATCCGAAAGCACTCTCTGAACAAAACAATAATCGCAAAAGTCTTAGAACAGAAACATTAAAAGAGTTTTTCATTAGAATCAAAATAAGATTTTTATGAGTTAATTTCAAATATCTTATCCTCAAATACTTAGAGTTCAAATATACAATTAAAATTAACCCCGAATTGGTTCTCTAGGATTTTCTAAAAAATGATAAAATATTTATAGTCTGATGAAAATAAATGTGTTTGTCCAAAAGGACTGGGATTGGTGCTCTTGCGGATCATAAAATAAAAAGAAGAGAAGAGAATGGAGTCATTGAATCAGGACAAAAGCAAGGTTGTATTGTGATGAATCTCTCATGACCTCATTTGCTTGCCGGTGCTCCTTTTGTATCCTTGTTTGTTGTGGTTATATGACCAGAATTAACAGCTTCCGTTGGAGTCTCAATGATATTGATTAACACCCCTTTTAACCATTCTTCAATATATTCCCTTAAGGGAGCAACGATCACCTCTTGCTCGACTTTGATGTTAAATAATTCATATTCAATTTCTCTAAAGTTGATTGATAAATTTTGCAAGGTGGTCTCAATATCTTCATTCCTATTTCTATATTCCACGAACCAACTATCTATATCACCATTAGTGTATTCTACTATACTATCAAATTTCTCTACCAATAATCTTTTCAAAGTCTCAACATGTTCCTCAAATTGTTGTCTATTCAGGAGCATTGAATTTGCTATCAACTTTGGATCTAATACCTCGATAATAGTTTCTGCAATATCTAATCAATTTTGAATATGCCTCAGTATTTTTGCATGCTAATTCATTAAGTTCACTTAAAATTCCCTTTAATATATTAATTGTTTGAATCCAACATGTTTTTAATTTCTTTATACCACTTTGAGAAGGAAAATCTTCGTGTTTTTTTCTTAGTTCTGTCATTGCCAAAACCTTTACAGTGAACATGGAAACTCCATATTTGAAAAATACTTCATCATTTGGTATGTCTGTGTTCAAATATTCCTTGGTATTTTGTGCCCTGACACTGAGAGAAGAGAAACTTTTTGTTAAATCCCATGTATTTAAAATGAGTGACAATCTTTTCTTTATGTTTTCTTCAACAATATATTGGGTAGTAGTAAGTAAACTTGAGGCTCCTCTCAATATTAAGGTTGAATATGGGGTTCTCTGAAAGCTTATGCTAAGTTGGACCATGGCAACATGGGTGGATAATATAGGTGGAGGCATCAAATTCACTTCCAATTCTTTCACTCTTTTTTAAGCCTGAAATTTTCTTCTTCCATATCAATTATGGACACATCTAATTCATCTCCTGTAACTTTGTGGATTGAAGATAATTTAGACGGGTATGTCTCTGAGATCAATTGTGGAGCAATAGTTTCTCCTTTTTTTCTTTGAAGTTCTTTCAAAAGTTAATTTCTTGGAAGATTTATTGAATAATGCACTATGTACAGAGAAAGTTTCTTCATCTGAGAAAACTTCGTTCTGGATGGCAAGTTCAGCAGCAAGTTGTGTGTTCTCTTGTACTCGCTCTTCTTCATCAACAAACTGGATATTCTCGATATCAACATATAAAACCATGTCTTCAAGATAAATGTCATTTTCAGGTATGTGTTTTTCTTTCTCCTTTTGTTGAGAACCATTTCTTTTTCTTTTTACTTTCAACCTGTAAGGGTTTTCCAAATTTCCTTGGGGAGGTTTTTTCTCACCATTATCATCTGAATTATTAGTCGAGGATTTCCTTTGTTGAGACGCAAAATACTGAGAATTTACTTTGGGAAGAACACTTCTATGAGAAACAACAAGAGATTGGGCACTTCTTTCACATGAGGGTTTTCCCCTTTGTTTGTAATTCTGTGTGGTACTTACAATAGTTTCTATATCACCAATTTTTTTCTCAATATATTGAATAGGAGGGTCATGGATATCACCTTTGTCTTCTCCAAATATAAGGGTATTATCCAATGTATGAATAATTCCAATTGATACCATATGGTAGTAAAAGAGGTGATTAAGATTGAAGCCCTTAATCTTTTTTGCAAATCTTAGATTGTATTGGTCAATATAGGAAGAAAATTCATCAATTTTAACAATTCCCCTCAACAAAATTTCACCAACTTTCCAGGGAAAAGGGATAACTGTTTCTTCATTTTTTCATAGAAAATATGGAACCAAGACTTGTATTGTCTTGCTACTTCTATAAAAAATAATTTATCTGGTACATAATAGGGGAGAAAAAGGGGTTTTTCATGAGAACAAAAAATTCTAATTATATTATAATTATCCATTTTTTCCAAAATCCCCTTTGTATCTAGAAAAACATATGCTTCCAATGACAACCTGGAGGTATTTTCTTTGAAAAGAAGTTTCTTGAATGCAGACATGAAATCATTATAAACTTCATAGAAACAATGAATAACCTTTTGTCTCCACAGGGCTTGGTACCACATGGTTACTGGATCGACCTTGCAATTTACCCTTTTTCCAATACTTAAGCTTTTGAAAATTTGACAGTATGTAATGGAAAATATCAAATAAGAATCCATGTAGAACTTCTTCTCACTCTTGAAATTTACTAGTTGTTCATAGAATTCATTAGTTATGATTTTTTTCCAATCAAAGATAACATTTTCATGGACTGTGAAATGTAAAATATACAGGGCTAACCGAGGAATGGTTGCCGTAGACTCATGACCAATAATTCTGGTAAAAATCCATGCAATTTCTTGATATTGTTGATTAATTGGGTTGGTTTTCATTGATGTCAACCCTTGAAGAAAGTCCAGTAGCACAAATGTTTGGGTAATGGACCCAAGTTTGTTTGATGTATAGTGGTATGAGTTTTGATATATTTGCAGGTAAGACTATTCTAGATGGATAGTACATGTCATGCCATTTTTGGTGGTATGTGGAACGTCACATAACTCCTCACGGTTTGAGAGTTATGGCCTTACGAAGTTGGAGGACCCTCATATGTTGGCTTGAAGTCCCAAAAGGTCAAAGAAGTCAAAGTTCTTGCAAAGAATAAATTATTTAAATAACAAAGTGAAGTGACAAAGTCAAAGAGGATTATTTAAATAATAAAGTGAAGTGACAAAGTCAAAGAGGATTATTTAAATAATAAAGTGAAGTGACAAAGTCAAAGAGGATTATTTAAAGTGAAGTGACAAAGTCAAAGAGGATAATTTAAATAATAAAATGAAGTGACAAAGTCAAAGAGGATTATTTAAAAAATAAAGTGAAGTGACAAAGTCAAGGAGGATTATTTAAATAATAAAGTAAATGGAGAACTTTCTAATTATGGAAAGTGGTTATAAGAAGGTTAACCCTAAAATGAAGAAAATGGATTAAGTATTCAAGTGGCTATTGGATATATGGACAAGTGACAAATTGGGCAAAGTTGGACATAGGTGACTATGTGAACAAAGTGGTCTAGAAGATGCTTCTAAGGAAGCTACATGAAAGTATAAATAAGAGGCAAGACTCTCTCATTTTGATCACACTTGAGCATATTGAATATCTATAGGTGACAGAGGTAACCAAAAAATATCTAAGCCAGATTTCAGAGGGAAGGTGAAGTAAAGAATGTCAAAATTCAAGGGAGGATAAATTCTTTTGATGATGCTTTCTAAGGTATGTTATTTACAAGTCATCTCACCATTTTTGCAATAACTTTTTTCAGAATGATTCAGACCATGAAATTGGCAGGCCATTGAGGAAACATATCCAAGTAGCTTTGGTACGAATTTAAGTTTGTGGGTCATTGTATTTTTGGATTTACACTCTGTGGAAAATAGGGTTTGTGGCTAGTCCTGAAACTATTCTAAAACAAGTGTTTTAGGTAAAAACGTCATAACGTCTTCATAAAAGATCCGAATTCAGTAAGAAAAAATGTGTTGGTTAGAGTACAGTCTGTAGTATTATGTGTAAAATTTTCAGATCCATACAACAAATATTCTGGGCAGGGCACACTCCACAAGTTTGCTCTCTAGAATAAGTCAGAATTCAATAAGGTATGCCATTTTTGCTATAACTCCTTTTCTGAGAGGTTCCAAGTAGTGACACTTGCAGGAATTGCATAAAACACATTGAAGAACATTGTGTACTATTTTCAGATCTTTATTCATTACAAGTACATAGTTATGATTATTTCAAGTTATGGTTGTTGACTAATCCAAAACTAGTCATGTGATACTAAAGTAAAGTTTGATGAAAATGCTAGTCTCTTGTTGTAATATCCCCAAGGACGAGCCCCAGTTGTATTTATGAATTGTAAACACGTTTTGTAGGCTGGTGAGACGAGTGTTGATAAGCTGGTGGGATTATGTGTTTATTAGGCCGGAGATCCTAAGTGTTAAAGGCCACGAGCCTGTTTTGTATATGTAATTATGCAAAATCATTAATAAAATATAAACATCACTACGTGTAGACCAACCATGAAGAAAGAGTGATGGGGGACTAAGCTTCCACAAGGTTGGGTAAGGAAGGAGGCTAAGTGTGTGGGCCTAGGGGATAAGCTAGGGGGCTTACCTCTAAAGAGGATAATAATTTATTATTATTTCCTGAAGGAGAAGGTGGATATGTTGAGTGTTGTTCTAAGTTCCTATAAAGGGAACATGTGCTAATTGGAACTCATGTGGCTCCAGGAAGACAAATGTCGACCTAGGCGCATGTAGTTAAAACTGATGAGTCAGCCATGTTGGGGCCGCTCTCTCATTCTTTGATCCTCCGCCTGAACTTGTTGGCCTCTGCATCTGCCCTCGGCATAACCTCGCACATCTGAGAAACCAGAGGGAAGGGAAAAATCCGACCTGTGTGTCCCATGAACCTAGGTTTATCCACACTGCAAATACGAGTTCATGCCTTAACCGTTTGGGTTGTTGTCATGTGTATTACCTAAGCTATGTTGCATCTTAGTGGGACTGTTGTTGTTTTTGGATGTCCATGCCCAAATTTCCCTGTAGCTGTTGTCTCCTGTGAGTTAACCGAATGTTGTTGATGTGATATTATCCTTACCTTACAGGAATTGAGAAGTAACTGGTTGAAGAGGCAGGTTGTCAGACCTATGAGCAACTCTCCCAGGCGAGAGAGTTTGTTGGGAAGTGGTTTTCTCCCAAAGAGAGTCCAGCCGCAGCTACAGAGCTCTGAGAATTCCTGATCTGGATTGTTTCTGAGACCCTGAGAGGGAGGTGAAGCAACCGATGGACCGTGTGACAGTAAAGGTGTATACTCTCGGGTGGAACATGCATGTGGGGAATGAGAGTCTGTGAGTAGTGGCCGTAAGAAGGCTCCTGGAGAGAATCCTTCCGGTTGCATTGTGCATTTTTCTGTAACCTCAGCCTAGTCTAGGATTCCCTTGCCCTGGGTGGAGCTTAGTCTCGGGGGTGACCCACTGCTGAGCATGATGAGCATCGTGGTATATGGCTAGGAGGTTCATGGAAGGTCTACACGTAGTTGGAAAATTTACTCCAGCTAAAAGATAAGTATCATTTACGTGCTTAGTTTTATGTTATGCATGCATGTGATGTTGTAATGTTATCATGTATTCTATTGCGTATATGAATTACTGTCTATTACATTTGAATATGTATGGTAGAAGTAAATCTGTGTTATGTGTTTTATTTCAATTAAAACACATGCTATATATTTATATGTGAATGTTCCATAGTGGTAGCATTACGCGGTCTCTGTGGAGGGCCAGAGATGCTACTGTTTGGTATCACAACTAAGTCAGAGTTGAGTAGTGGCATTTCCCTTCCTGTTGGTGGCCGGGGATGTTACACTTGTTATTAAAGTTAAGAAAGATTTGCAGGTATGTGATCATATACAATAGGTCTATTACAGAGTTACAAATCAGATTTGGATGATGAAAATGATGAGGGATTTTGATTGAGGTACATGTTGGGTACATGGTTGAGATAAGTAGTTGATGAGTTGGAACATACCTGAGATGTATAGTTGATGATGTTGGTACATCCTGATGAGTCATAGTTGATGAGTAGTTGATACATGATTGGTACATACTTGGTACATGGTTGGAGGCACTTGTTAGTAGTATTGTTGACACATGGTTTATGGATGATGTAGAATACTTGTATTGTTATATTATTAGAAGCACTTATTGATCTTAGTGATTATTATGAGTNATTGTTATATTATTAGAAGCACTTATTGATCTTGGTGATTATTATGAGTTGTTGTGTTATTCCTGGCTTATGCACATATTTGAGAGTTGTCTTGGTGATTGATCCTGGTGAGTAGATATGATTTGGTTGATAATATTGATGAGACAAGTTTTTTTGATAGGTTGTTTGGATAGGTTGTTGTGACATGTTATTTGTACAGGTTTTGTGCATGGTTGATGCACTTGTTCATGGTACAGGTTTTGTGCATGGTTGATGCACTTGTTCATGGTACAAGTTGATTACAGGTTGTTTGGTACAGGTTGGTGCATGGCTGATGCACTTGTTTACGGTACATGTTGATTACAGGTTGAGGTACAAGTTGATGCATTGTTGATGCAAGGTTTAGGTTATTGGTACAAGTTGTTTGGTGCAGTTTGTTGGTACATGTTTACAATAGTATATCTCATAGTGATAGTGTGGAAGTGGTTCCATCATTCTACTTATACGTCAGGGTGATTGCATGGGGAAAGGACATGTGATTGTAGCCACCTTATGGTTGTATTCAGAGAACATAGGGGGTTGTAGCCTCCTTCTAGTTGTATCCAGAGAATTGGAGATTTGGAGATTCCCTCAGGTTGTAGATTGAGAAAGTATGGGGTTGGAGCCTCCTTCCAGTTGCAGCTGGAAAAAAAAGGAAGTTGGTGCTTCCAATGAATGTAATTCTTAAAGACATATAATAAAAATCATTCTGTGATTTTCTCCCTCTTTGGATTTCCACGTAAAAACACTGGTGTACTGTGTATGTGTATGATTTCTCATTTGTTCATTGCTTATTTATTATGAAACTATTGGATGATAATGATACATTGATATAACACTTTCATATTGTGGTTAAAGAGGATTTAATTGCTCTATTACTAATTCACTCCCCCTCTCAGTAATCCAACAATTGGTATCAGAGCCGGTTCCTTCAGGAAACAATTTAACCACTGGAAGGAGATCATGGATTATTCTGAGAATGGAGTACCAATGTTTAATGATCATAATGGTTTAAGTATGAGATGTGGAGCAGAAGGACAAATGTATTTTTACAGGCACATGGACATTATATTTGGCTATCAGTTGTTACATGATATGATAGTTCAAAAAGGGAAAAGACTGCAGCCAAGAAGGAATTGAAGAAGAATAAAAAAATAGCAATGGATTTCATATGGGAAGGATTACCTAATCCGATAAGAGAAAAGGTTGGTAAATGTTCATCAACCAAAGAAATTTGGGATAAGTTACATGGCATATATTCTTCACCCATCATAGATTCAAAAAATGCCAAAGAAGATGCAGATACAGAACAAGAAGAAAGATGCTCATCATGTCAGACAGATTCAGAAGAGTAAGAGTATGAAGAAGCGAAAGTCGATTACATAGAAAAATTGATCAGTGCAATTGAATATCTAAAGAAAGAAATAGAAGAAAACAAGTCATCCAAGAAATAATTGATGAAGCAAAAGGAAAGTGTTCAAGGTTCTGAAAAAGATCAGCAGGTCATCAAGAATTTAAGAGCTCAACTAGAAGAGGCCAGAAGAATTGAAGAAACTCTATAATATAAAAATATATGTTTAGAAGCCAACATAGCAACACAAAAGGAAGAAGCAAAAAAGAGAGAAAAGATACTGATGGATCATCTCAAGGAAAGAACCAATGACTTAAACCAACTTGAGGAAGATTTTGGTCAAGAAGAGAGAAGACTAGAAGAAGAAATAATTACATTGAAAACTTGAAGAAGAAAAGAGAACATAAGAGGTCATGAAGTCTCAGATAATGAAGAAAGAAGAAGAGGTTGAGAATATTGAAGAAGAAGTTGTCACACTAAGAGTCAAAATCATCAATCTCAACAAGAATGTTGAAGAGACAGAGACATCCACATCAGTTGTTGAGAATGAAGAGAAACACTCTATGTTACTAGAAAAGAGGAATGAAGAAAATATAAAGAGTTATGCAGAAGTACTCAAAGGAAGGAATCATGGTCAACCATAATCTAAGAAAACTAATAAATATACATATTCAAGAAGACCATCCATGTTCAAGCCACAAAGAAGCTTCAAACATGATCGTGATCAATCAAGGCAAAAATTCAGAAGGACTACACCACAAAGAAGATCATTCCCTCCCAGGTATGCAAATTTATTTTATGGTCATTGTTTTTATTGTACTAACTTTGGACATAAGGTTGCACATTGTAGGGATTATAAAATAAATGTTCAAGCAAGAAATGCCTCTGTGGCCCCACATAACATTGAATGTTACAAATGTCATAACTATGGACACATAGCTCATGATTGCAGAAGCATGATCGATACTTCCATGAAATAGAACACTGATATCAGATATAAGAAAGTATGGATAAGAAAATAGGAAGAACATGTGAACAAAGACCAGGTCCCAGAGATCACAAGATTGGCAATAAAATGAGATGAAGAAAAATCTACAGAGAAAAAGAAGGATGTCATATATAGAAAGGTTTGAAAAATAAATGAAAGAAAAGAAGGACAAGTAAATAAGGAACAGGTTCAAGAGATTGTACTTTGAGGTATTATAGTGAAAGATGAATCCATAGACAGAAATAAAAAAGTCAGAGCTCAGAGAGATGATGAATCTACCATTGAAGATGATGATGAATACACATTAGAGTAGGAATTGTTATGAGCCATCCGACTTAGAGACTCCCAGGTAATATGAATATTAGACAGGGGGAGTCTATGCGATAGTTGTGACAGACCAAAGAACCATCCTTCGAGCATATTGTAGAGTGTGAGAAGACAGATCCAGAGAAGTTAGTTAGCAGAAGTACAATTTGATAGATTAATCAAGACTTCATGATAGTATAGTGATAAATGGGTCATCATTATGGACAATTGCGCAAGTAGAGTCTTGGATAGTATGGACAGAGATGGATTTGTAAGAATACTTAGCAGGTTTGGACAAATATATGAAAGTGGACGAGAGCATGGATTCATAGATTGGTTCAGAAAGTGCTTCAGAGACAAAGGAACATTATCATAATGGATGATAATTACACAGGAAATGGCTCGAACAATGCTAATGGATTCCAAATTGACAGATATTTTTTGGACACATGCAATGCATACAATAGTTCACATTCAAAACAAAGTAATGCTCAGAAACAACAATAACAAAACTCCTTACGAACTATGGAAAGGAAGCGAAAACAACAACCTCTACATCAAGATATGTCAAAGCAACCAAGGAATTTTTATTTCTCAAACCAAGTATATCAGAGAAATGCTAAAGAGGTTCGGAATGGAATATTGCAAACCAATTATCATTCCCATGAAAACCAGTTACAAGTTGATAAAAGATGATGATTACAAGTCTACAGATCAGAGGCAATACCTGTCAATGATTGGTAGCCTACTATATGTGACAACATCCAGACTAGATGTAATGCAGGCAGTTGGACAGGTGGCACGATTTCAAGCAGCACCAAAGGAATCACATGTATTAACAGTGAAGAGGATTTTCAGATATCTCAAAGGAATAGAAGATTTGGATTATGGTATCCAAAAGGAAATGATCTATCACTTATTGCCTACACAAATGCAGATTGGGCAGGTTGCATTGATGACCAACAAAGAACCAATGGAGCAACGTTCTACTTGGGTGAGTGTTTAGTATCATGGCTAAGCAAGAAACAATAATCAATATCTTTATCTACAACTAAGGCAGAGTATATTGCAACAACAACATGTTGTACATAGGTTCTATGGATGAAACAAACTCTGACAGATATACAGGTTGAGTATGATAAGCCCATTCCAATCTATTGTGATAATACAAGTGCCATCAGTATCTCAAAGAACCCAGTGATGCACTCCAAGATGAAGCACATTCCAATCAAGTATCACTTTCTACAGGAATTGGTTGCAGAAAAGAACACCAGATTTGAATATGTGGGCACAAAAGAACAATGGTAGACATCTTTACAAAATCGCTTCCACGAGAAACCTTTGAATATCTTCGCTAGAGACTTGGAGTTATTTCTACTCCAAAATGAATGCTTTTGAATGCTTATCTTACATGTCTTAGATGTACACAAGGAAACACCATAAAGAGGATAGTTCAGGTTGGGAGATCAAACGAGTCAGTTAGGGGGAGCAACCCTGAATGGAAAGATACCTTTGCCATTGATGACAAAGGGTGAGAGATTTAATAGATGTAGAATATAGAGGCATGGTTCCAGGGGGAGCATTGGTCACAGAGATGCAGGCATGGTTTCAAGGGGAGCGTTGGTCACAGAGATGCAGGCATGGTTCCAAGGGGAGCATGAGTGATATGATTTCAGTATTGCATCAGAGTGTTGCCATCAATTCCAAAGGGGGATATTGTTGATTAATTAAATAATAAAGTGAAGTGACAAAGTCAAGGAGGATTATTTAAATAATAAAGTAAATGGATAACTTTCTAATTATGGAAAGTGGTTATAAGAAGGTTAACCCTAAAATGAGGAAAATGGGTTAAGTAGTCAAGTGGCTATTGGATATATAGACAAGTGGAAAATTGGGCAAAGTTGGACATAGGTGACTATGTGGACAAAGTGGCTATGTGGACAAAGTGGTCTAGAAGATGTTTCTAAGGAAGCTACATGAAAGTATAAATAAGAGACAAGGCTCTCTCATTTTAATCACACTTGAGAATATTGAATATCTACAGGTGACTGAGGTAAACAAAGGATATCTAAGCCGAATTTCAGAGGAAAGGTGAAGTAAAGAAGGTCGAAATTCAAGGAGGATAAATTCTTTTGATGATGTTTTCTAAGGTATGTTATTTACATGTCATCTCACCATTTTCACAACAACTTTTTTTCTAGAATGATTCAGATCGTGAAATTGGGAGGTCATTGAGGAAACATATCCAAGTAACTATGGTACGAATTTCAACTTGTGGGTCGTTGTATTTTTGGAGTTACACTCTGTGGAAAATAGGGTTTCTGGCTAGTCCTGAAACTAGTCTAAACCAGGTGTTTCAGGGAAAAACATCATAATGTATTCATAACAGATCCAAATTCAGTAAGACCAAATGTGTTGGTTCGAGTATAATCTGTAGTATTCTGTGTAAAATTTTCAGATCCATACAACAAACATTCCGTGTGGGGCACGCTCCACAAGTTCACTCTCTTGAATAAGCCAGAATTCAACAAGGTATGCCATTTTTGCTATAACTTCTTTTCTGAGAGGTTCCAAGTAGTGACATCTGGAGGAATTGCATAAAACACACTGAAGAACATTGTGTACTATTTTTAGATCTTTATTCATTACATGTACATAGTTATGATTATTTCAAGTTAGGGTTGTTGACTAATGAAAAACTAGTCATGTGAGACTAAAGTAAAGTTTGATGAAAATGCTAGTCTCTTGTTGTTAAAGTTAAGAAAGGTTTGCAGGTATGTGATCATATACACCATGTCTATTACAGAGTTACAAATCAGATTTGGATGATGAAATTGATGAGTGCTTTTGGTTGAGGTACTTGTTGGGTACATGGTTGAGACAAGTAGTTGATGAGTTGACACATACATGAGATGTATAGTTGATGATGTTGGTACATCTTGATGAGTCATAGTTGTTGAGTAGTTGATACATGATTGGTACATAATTGATGCATGGTTGGAGGCACTTGTTAGTAGTATTGTTGACACATGGTTTATGGATAATGTAGCATACTTGTATTGGTATATTATTAGAAGCACATATTGATCTTGGTGATTATTATGAGTTATTGTGTTATGCTTGGTTGATGCACATATTTGAGAGTTGTCTTGGTGAGTAGATATGATTTGGTCCTTCCAGTTGCAGCTGGAAAACAAAGGAAGTTGGTGCTTCCAATGAATTTAATTCTTAAAGACATATAAGAAAAAACATTCTGTGGTTTTCACTTGCTTTGGGTTTCCACGTAAAAACACTGGTGTACTGTGTATGTGTATGATTTCTCATTTGTTCATTGCTTATTTACTCTGCAACTATTGGATGATAATGCTACATTGATATAACACTTGCATATTGTGGTTAAAAAGGATTTAATTTCTCTATTATTGATTCACCCCTCCTCTCAGTAATCCAACATATATGGGTCTTTCAAGGAACTAACCCAAATTATGGATCAATCTTGTGGCATTGTTGCAGAGTCTTGCAAATATTCTTGTAAAATCTCCATTCCATTATTTATTCCCTTGAGAAAAGTTCTAGCTTCATCTCCTTTATACGTGAGAGCCGACTCTGGTAATTTCAACAAATTTTTGAAACTGATGGTGCCAAGGAAATAGGGGAACCATTCTGTAATGGAATTGTCCTCCAATTTTGAACAAACTTGTCTATGCACCAAGTGACTATCTCTTTGCTGTCAAAAAATTCAGGCACACACCCAACAAGAGCTATTCCCGATGTCCAGATTTTGTTGTTGTCTCTGTTTGAAAAAGTTGTGAAATACCAATAGGACCTCGACCAATGATAGTTGTGATCTTCTTGGGTGAAAATTTTCAAAGTATCTCCGCATAACTGTTGCTTTCTCTCGACCATCTTAACCATGTTAGCGAACTTCTCTACAACATTGTTTAGAATATTGATAAGATCTTGCTTGATAATATTACTTAAGTTCTCTTTTCGATGCAATAGTTAATATGAATTAAATCTGATTGCCTCAAGAAATATGCCATTAATAATGACCTTTTTTGAAATTCAATTAGCACTGAGTCCATAGAATTAGCATTAAATATATCTTAAGAAGTGTGAAAGAGTAGGGACACGTCATGGTGGGTAATCAAGTATAGAAGAAATGTTTATACGAGCCCGCAAGTCTGCCAACCTGCGAACCCACCATGAGTCATCAAATGGTTAAGTGTTAGTATTTTTCGGTCGGACTCACAAGGATGGATTACCAAAGAAAACAAGTTTGCGAGTTCGCCAACCCGAGAACCCACCATGAGTCATAAAATGGTTAAGTGTTGGTATTTTTCGATCAGACTCACAAGGATGGATTACCAAAGAAAACGAGTTTGCGATCCCACCAACCCGCGATACAGAAAGAATAAAAGAAACTAAGTGTTGGAAGTTATGGGGATCGCGGAAATATTGAGTGCAATTTAGTGGCAGTGGACTTGTGAAATATGAAAGGATGCACCCGCGATTCCGCGAACCTGCGAACCCACAAAGATATGGAAAAATGACTAAGTATGGCACAATTTGTATACCATGGAAAAGAAAGGTGTGTTTTACATAACAAGAAAATCTTGTGGAAAAACACATGGGACCACGACAAAACAAGAAATTTTCTAAGAGTGAGAGAAAAGAAACATATAGGGGTCAAAACTCCTCCAATTTTAGGCCTAGAAGAAAAACATTCAACATATTAGGGATTACTTTGGTGAGAATATTGTATGATGCAATACACATGGAAACTAGTTAGAATTGGACAAACTTTATTGGATTGTTTTTTTTGGGTATGGGAACTAAGGAGGAGTTTATTCCCTACCCCCATCCCCACTTTGATATTTTACTTGGTCCCATTCAAAATCTGACAAAGATCCTATTTGGTTATACTCCAACATGTTTGATAGAAGTGGACTATAAATCCATATGGTCTTAGCGCATTTTTATGGTCTAGTCCCAAACATATTTGACAAATTCTTTTGCCAAAATCCTTACCAAAAATGCTTTCTATACTATAGACATTAGCAAAGGGATTTCTTGGAGAATGAGCTGCATGGATTCCACCAAAAATGGGGTTCCTTATTAGTATAGAGATTTGTAACACTCATGAGTTGTTGTAAAATATCTTCAAACTAACTTACCCAACTTCCATCATCCATATCTATCTCCTAAACAAGGTTTCAAGCTTGACAAGATTGCACTTGTTCGTGAAAGAATTTGGTGTTACGATCTACTACCTAAAGCCATAGAATATGTGATTTTAATCACCAATGTTACTCCTCATTTATGCATGCTTGACGATATTTGTTAGTTATTTCTCTTTCTTATTCAAGGAGCTCTTGGGTTATTTCTTTGGATTCCATTTACAATTGCAAAGCAATAAGGCGAGATTGGAAAAACTCACAATCCATTGAATGGGATGGTAGATAATGTTTTTCCCATTGCTTTAATTTCTTTTTGATACCTTAATCTTGGATTCCCAAACAAAAGAGGATGATCTAATAATCATGCAACTCCAGACCTATTCAATAATTTAACATGCTATGGGACTTCAAAGGAAAATGGTATTGAAGCAAAAGGGGATGTGAACATAGTTCTCATTAGGGATAGATCAAAGGGATATAGAATTATGATTTGAATTCTGGGAAGAGAGGACGTGAGAGGAGATTTAACAAGAGAAAATGAGGAAGCCTATTTGAATGAAAAACCTTTCTAGAAACTCAATGATGTAACTTGGATAAATTTTCTTGTTAGTCTAAATGAACTTTAATTTTTTAGGTTTTGGATTAAATAGATCCTAGTCTACAATCATATATGAACAAGGTCTCTAACAAAGGTGCCTTCTATTTTTTCATTCAGGGAGAAGTCCATATTAAATTAACCTGCTATAATCCAATTTATAATGGGCATGAAGTCACCAAAGGCATGAAGGAACAACCAACATGCTTGTTTCTCTCTATAAGAGACATGGGAATACAGCTTGCGGAGTTGAATCTAATTTCTCATGGATTTAAACAAGAGAAGATTGAAAAGCTAGTGTTGAGAAGAAAAAGAAAAGAGAGGCTCTACCTTGATCCATTCCCATAGAGTACAAATTCTTTTGGGAGCTCCTCTTGAACTAAGAGCCATTCCATCACATTGTTTCCATAGTTTTCCTAATATATCCATCCATTTCTTGTCCTCTAACTTTGTCTCTTGGAGGTGAATGAACGATGATTTTCCAACATGAATCAGATCACATATTTCTTCATGCTTAAATTCAATTCCCATTCCCCTACAATTTCAAATGACCACTTCCATTGTTTACTTATTGCACGTTTGGAACTATTACCAAAGGAAACTTCTATTGTTTACAATGAACCCAAATTCTTTTCTTTTCTCATTATTTCCTCTATTATTTCTTTGCTTGCTTTTCTTCCTTTTTGTTGAGTTTTTTCAACCTCCTCCTTGTCATCATCTTGTTGCTATTGATCTTTATTTCTAGTCAAACCACCACACAGGGAGGGTTGAGGGTCTATAAAGGGAAATTCTTGTTCTCTTCCAAAGTTCATATTAGATGAACCATTTAGCATCCATTTTGGAAAATGTTTAGGCATATATTCATCAAAGCTCCTTATTTCCTCATGGGAAAAAGATAACCCCACCCGCTCCTACCACCCTGTATGCATATGTTGGATGTTTGTGACACAAATTATCTAATGCAAATGCTTGATGCTACTTGTGACACAAATGATCTAATGAAAATGGTTGATAAAAATCCAATAAAATAGATAGTTGATGATTCCTTACCAGATTATGAGATAGAATTATTCATTAGCAATGAATTGATGGAGGATTTTTTTGTTAAATATGATTCAATAGCCAAAGCACATAGTGAAAACAACAACAGTAAATGTGAATTTAAAGTGATCGAAGAAAACATTTATGAATAACATTAAGAAGTACAAAATGACATTTCCAAGATAATTGTCAAACCTTGGGAAGAATTGTGATTCAACAAGAATTGACATAGATTAATATATGACAAAGGAAAAATGTAATATACCAGATATAAAAAGTATGCATAACATAAATAAAATGCTAGAAATGGCAGAATAACAGTAATATAACCAGCATAATCTCCACAATAACACATAAATGATATAAGAACAACAACAGAAATAACACTTTGATTCAGAAAGCAATGTTCACGGGCCTCTTCGAGGGGGCAACCTCCAGTCGAGCAACACTATGTTACAATAATCTCCAAGCTAGGGTTTTCATACCCTCAAACCTTATTTATACTAAATATGTCTATCAAGAGAAGCATCTAGAGGAGGATCCTTCTAGAAGCGGAAGCTTCTATTAGGTCTTCTTACATCTGCCTTATTCTATTTTATTGAAAGGCCTTATTAATATTGAAATTTATTACATCCGAATATATTGCTCTACCTATGTGCGGGTTAGGACCCTAACATGTCTGCCCCCTTAAAAACAACCTTGTCCTCAAGGCTTCAAATGTGGAAACTGTTGCAGAAAGGTAGCTGGTTCCCAAGTGGCATCTACTGGAGTTGTATCTTTCCACTAGAATAGCACTTCCTTGATGGTTCTCTGACACAGGCGACACTCATGCTAGTCCAAAAATGCTTCTAGTTGTAGCCAAATGGATCCTTCTTCAGCTAACTCAGGAAGGTTGGTTTGAATTTGGCACCTAGTTCCAATCACCTTCTTTAAGCATGAAACATGAAAAATAGGATGTAGCTTCGAATGACTGGGTAGAGATAACTGATAGGTGACTTGTCCCACACGCTTGAGAACTGTATAAGGACCATAAAATTTGGGCGCTAGCTTCTGACAATGCTCGGCCTTGAGGGAAGTTTTCTTGTATGGTTGCAGTCGCAGAAACACCTGATCCCCTTCTGCAAATTGACGTTCAGAGCGACCTTGATCTACTTGTTGCTTCATGCGATTCTGTGCCATGACCAAGTTCTCTTTGAGGGTATGGAGAATAACCTCTCAAACTGTAAGTGTTTGGTCAACTGCCTGGACCTTCGAGGTACCCGGTAAGTATGAGAGAACTGAAGGTGGCTTCTGTCCATATATCACTTCAAAAGGAGTCATGCATGTAGCTATATGGTAGGAAGTGTTGTACCACCATTCAACTAGGGGTAACCATTGAGCCCACTGATTTTGCTTTTCAGAGGCAAAACACCTCAGATATGTTTCCAAACATTTGTTGGCAACTTCCATTTGACCATCAGTCTAGGGATGATAAGTTGTGCTGAGATGCAATTGGGTGCCCTGTAGCTTGAACAGTTCTTGACAAAAATTTCTTGTGAAAGTTGGGTCACGATCAGAAATAATAGAGTGTGGCATGCCATGAAGCTTGAAGACCTGGTCCATGAAAATTTGAGCCACCGTGGATGCAGTAAATGGGTGTTGAAGAGCACATAAATGATCATACTTGGAAAGGCGATCCACAACCACCATTATGACTGATTTATTTGTCGATTTGGGTAAGCCGGTAATAAATTCCATAGAGATATCCTTCCAAATAGCAGGTGGAATCGGAAGCAATTGTAGTGTGCCCAGAGATTTGACTGTTTCTACCTTGTTGCGTTGACACACATCACATTCAATGAYAAAATTACGGATGTCCTGTTTCATACCATCCCAAAAAAAAGAACGTTTGACCCTGTCATAGGTTTTGGTGAACCYAGAGTGCCYCGCTGTGGGTGTAGCATGAAGCTAAGAAAGTACCGTGGATTTAAGMTTTGATTGTTTACTTAAATACAAATGGCCTTTGTATCGAAGCTCATCCTAGAGACAAGAGTACCCTGGGGGAGCTGGAGCATTGGTCTGCAATTGTTGGATTAGATGCGAACTTTTGGGATCTTGTAGCCATTCCTGGCGAACAACTTGGAGCCAATCTGGTACAATGAAGGAAAGAGAAAAAAAGGATCCTTCTTCTTCATATTTTCATGACAGTGCATCCGCCACCACATTGTCTTTTCCTTTCTTGTAAATGATCTCATAATCATATCCAAAGAACTTAGTCACCCATTTTTGTTTCTCCAGGGAGGAAATGTGTTGTTCCAGAAAGTACTTGAGGCTTTGATGGTCTGACTTAATCTGAAAACGTTGCCCCAAGAGATAAGGGTGCCACAGATCAATGGCATGCAGAATAGCCAACATTTCCTTTTCATAGATGGGTTTGCCCAGATTCCTTTCAAATAGTTGCTTGCTGGTGAAGGCCAAAGGTCGACCCTCTTGCATAAGGACAACACCGATTCCTTTCCCTGAGGCATCACATTCCAACACAAAGGTCTTTGTGAAATTAGGAAGGGCCAGAATCGAAGTGGTGCACATGGCCATCTTCAGGGTTTGAAAAGTTTGAGTAGTGACTGGAGTCCAAGTGAAAGAGTTCTTTTTTAGGAGAGCAGTGAGAGGTGATGCAATCTTTTCATAATTCTTAACAAACTTGCGATAATACCCTGTTAAGCCCAAAAATCCACGCAAGCTTTTGAGAGTCTTTGGGTGCGGCCAGTCTTTCATAGCTTCAATCTTTTTTGGATCCACCCTGACGCCATCCTTGCCAACCAGATGACCCAAGTATTCTACTTCTGAGGCACCAAAAGCACATTTAGACTGTTTTAGGAAAAGTTGGTGCTGAGAGAGTAGATGGAGAACTCGATCCACATGAGTAAGATGGTCTATCCAGGTTTTGCTATAGATGAGGATATCATCAAAGAAAACTAAGACAAAATGACGAAGAAAGGGACGAAAGACATGATTCATGAGGCTTTGGAAGGTGGAGGGGGCATTACACAAGCCAAAGGGAATGACCAAAAACTCGTAGTGGCCCTCATGAGTTTGAAAGGCCATCTTGGGAATGTCTACCTCTTTCATACGTATCTGGTGATAGCCCGAGCGAAGATCAAGTTTAGTAAAGAATTGGGTGCCACTCAATTCATCCAAGAGGTCATCAATGACAGGAATGGGAAATTTGTCTTTAATGGTCAGTTTGTTGAGGGCACGAAAGTCCGAACACATTCTCTAAGAACCTTCTTTCTTCGGGACCATGACTACAGGAGAAGAGTAAGGGCTCGTACTAGGGCAGATAACGCCTGCATTAAGGAGTTCCTGGACCATTTTCTCAATTTCATTTTTTTGTGAAAAGGGGGGCGATACAAATAGATATTGGGAGGAAGGCTTCCAAGTACAAGGGGAATGGAATGATCATGAACACCGTAGGAAGGAGGGAGTCCTTGGGGAGTGGAAAATACCATTTGATGTTTAGAAAGGAGGGTTTGGAGGTCTTGCGGCACCGGGGGTATCTATGTTGCTTGTACGGCATGGAGTTGGGAAATGACACTAGAATGACCTTTTTTGAGCATCTTTTCCATGCGATGGGAACTAATGACCTCAGGTGAACCAGTAGTGATGCCTTGGAATTTATATTGGTGGCCTTCCTAGTTGAATTGCATGGTTAATTCCTTAAAATCCATGAGAATGGGACTCAAAGTCCTTAGCTAGTCTTCACCCAACACAATGTCACAACCGCCCATGTCGATAGCAAACATATGGGATTTTAGGTGGTAGTCACCGATTTGGAGATGGAAATTTTCACAGCTCCCTCCACATTTCATTGAACCACCATTGGCAATCATGATTTGGAAATTGTTGATGACATGGATGTAGCAATGAGTTTCTTGGGCAATGCGGCGATGAATAAAATTATGGGTGCTTCCACTATGAACCAGAATGATGACCTTCGGATGCTTGATGTAACCAATTAACTTGAGGGTTTGGGGAGAAGAGAAGCTAGTGAGAGCATTGAGGGAAATGACCGGTTCCACTTCGGGAGGGTCTGAGGGAGGGGTTATGTCAGTGATTTCAGGTGACTCAGACACAAGGGGAGTTTCAACATCCTCTTCTGAAATATCCTTAGAGATGGCCATAAAAAGATTTTGTTCCTTACACTTGTGGCCCGAGAAATATTTGTCATCACAATTATAACAAAGGCCTTTGAGTTGGTGTTCAGCCATTTCAGCCCTGGTCAATTTTTGGATCTTTAATGGGGCGGAGGGAGTAGTGGGATTTATGAGTTTAGGGCGAGGGATAAAGGAGGGTTTTCGATTTTGAGAGGATACAAACTGTTGTGCTTCTTTAGCTCTTTTAGTAGCCTCCACCCAACTCGAGGGTCGAGCCATGAGGACATGGACCCGAATCTCCTTCTTGAGGCCACTGATAAAACACTCTCGAAAGAAAGCATCAGTCATGCCCTTTGTTCGAAAATCCAGGCACTCAAAGGCAACTATGAAATCTTCTACTGTTCTTGATTGTTTCAACTTTGTCAAACGGCCCAAATGGTTGATGTCAGTGTCAAAGTATTCATAAATCTCAGTCACAAATTGGGTCCAAGCAATATACCCTTGACGAGAAGTTTTTCTCCATTGCCACCATTGCCAACGTTCTTGATCTAGATGGAGAACACCATACCAGAGTTTGGCCAAGTCATCTGTAATGCCGTATAAAGAGAAATAATGTTCCATTTGGGTTACCCAACCAGTGGGGTCCGAGCCATCAAATTTGGTCACATCCACCCGCGGAAGGCGTAGGTCACGTTGAAAGTGATGGTGCTGAAAGGTATGGGAATGGGAGGAATGTTCACCTTCAGTCTTTAGAGGTACGTCAGAGAAAGGGTCATCTGTAGGGATCTTCAGTTTGGTGCAGAGTGATGCAAATACAGATTCAAGTTGGGTGGTCAGTTCTTGTTTGACTTCCTCCATTAAGGACTGCATGGTTGTATTTATGGTTGTATTGATGGCTGTATCGATGGAGGCAACATTGGCACTGAGTTGTTTTACTTATTTTTGGGTCTCGAGGAGATCAGATTGCAAGGTGTTGAAGCGAGCTTCCAGGTCTTGGCTACGGGTATGGGCCATGAGGATGGGTGAACTGAAAAGGGGCGGGCGGGGTCAAAAATTTTGCCAAAAAATGATATGGATGAATGTGATAAGGGCGAAGAGATGAATCCAATGGAATAGGTCTCAAATAACGGTGAAAAAATTTCCAGACTTTTTTTCTTTTTTTACACCTGCGGAGTTATACTCCGGTCTGAAGAATACTGCAGCGATGAAATCCCCAAATGCTTAACCAGTAATAAAATTTTAGTGATTTGAAAACCCGAACACAGTTGCACGACAACAGATCTTGTATGTTTTAATTTGTTTATGTTTCTGTCCCCCAAGGGTTAGGTATTCAAGGGTTCTATAGACAAGGGTTTTCCCTATGCTATAGCTCTTTGATATACATGCAGATTCCAACAATAGTACTTGCCCCAATATCTCAGAGCACTAACTAAGGAGGATAGATCATACCCTTAGCCATACTACCTGACTACCCAGGTACTAGAGAGTATATTCCCGAGTGTTGTTCTCGGTGGCACTATAGCAGTCAGGCGACTGATCGATTTATCTAAAGAGGGCTTCAGGAAATCTAGGCCGATCTGTACGCAGGTGCTGTCTGATGCGCTACCACTCGAAGGGGTACCAACAGGGGTTACAAGGGTGGCCAACATATGTGCGCTTAAGAACCACTTGTATTTCCTGCGTGTATGAATCCCTCAAATGTGGGTTTATGCGCGTAACGATAGATCTCTATGGCTTAAAGACGCCGGAATACATCTCTACCCTGAAAAAAAAATTCCCACAATTTCTGCCAAGGAAAGTGCTCTGATACCACTTGTAATATACCAGATATAAAAAGTATATGGAACAAAAATAAAATGCTAGAAATGGCATAATAACAGTAATATAACCAGCATAATCTCCACAATAACACATAAATGATATAAGAACAACAACAAAAATAACACTTTGATTCAGAAAGAAATGTTCATGGGCCTCTTCGAGGGGGCAACCTCCAGTCGAGCAGCGCTCTGTTACAACAATCTCCAAGCTAGGGTTTTCATACCCTCGACCCTTATTTATACTAAATATGTCTATCAAGAGAAGCATCTAGAGGAAGATCCTTCTAGAAGCGGAAGCTTCTATTAGGTCTTCTTACATCCGCCTTATTCTATTTTATTGAAAGGCCTTATTAATATTGACCTTTATTACATCCGAATATATTGCTCTACCTATGTGCGGGTTAGGACCCTAACACAAAAACTTTCGCATCCTAGATTACTTCAAACTGGTTTAKTTTGTGAGTGTAAGATTACTTGAGGAAAATTTGAAGGCTCTAGAAGTTAATGAAGATGTTAAGAATGTTGATCATACAATTGATGATAAAAATGTTGAATAAATTCCTTATAAATGTTGACATTGTCATAGAATTGGCCATATGGAGACAAAGTATTATGATCTCCATCCTTGTCTTCATTGTGGAAGGACAAGTCATCATTTAGATAAAAGTTGAAAAAGAAGAAGGATACAAAGATTTTTTTTAGCATGGTTGGATAATTCCTTAGCAGTGGAAATTAAAAGCCAAGATGTTGAATAAATTTTACCATTAATTTCATACACAAGTAAAAACAAATTTGAATGGAGAAATAAAAAAAGTAGAAGGCTTTCAAATAATTATTCTCGATGAAGATTTTCAGCATGATTAAGGGCCAATTCTGCATGTTTTTTGAATTGAAACATGAGTCAAAGATGGTCTCTCTGCACCTCAAAGAGAGGAGTACATTGATGGAGTACAATAGTATCATCATCAATGATTGGTGATCAAACAAAACCACCAATTACAATGATGAAAGAGTGATTCAAAAACTAAATAATCCAATACTCAAGCTTGAATCCTTTCAACATACTTCTCACCTTGCACCTAACAAGGGAGAATGTCGATGACTCCAGCTTCAAGTTTTGAAGTCCTATCAATCAAAATTCAATCAAACTTTGGGAATTCCAACATGACAATTGATCTCCCCAACAAGGGATCTACAAGAATTCAACTATTCATCGGGATGTTGTTCGACACCAAATTGTGTCTAAATTTAGAGAGCACTTTAGTGATCCTATGTGTTCACTGATAATATAATGGTAATCCTATTTGTTCACCAATTATCAAAAGAATGTTCAAACATGGCAGCTCTTCAATTCTATAATTCTTTCTCTCTTCCAAAGTTCATATTAGATGAACCATTCAACATCCATTTTGGCAAATGTTTAGGCATATATTCATCAAAGCTTAATTCAAAATTTTCAAATCGAATATTGAAGATGATACCACTTTACAGACTGGTTCATGTTGTCTTACTAGTAAATTATTCAAACTTGTGATTAAGAAGGGGAATGTTAGCATGGCAGTCCCTAGACAATTACAAAGTCCAATATCACCTCTTTTGTGAGTTTTCATCCTTATCATTGATGAGGTGTCATCTTTATGTATTAATGAGTTGTTAGTGTATTGGTACTCTTAAGTTTACAAAGTTATTACATCCATGCACTATATATTGATATCATTGGATGAAGATAGTGTGGAGGTAACTTATTGTGCCATGTCTTATTGCATATGTTAATGTGTACTATTTCTTAACAGTAGATACCATAGTGGGAAGGTTGAAACACAATTTGAACTTTATTATTGAGTCTTGGAACAATCCATGGAGTTAAAAATGGTGAGATTTTCTAGACAAAAAGACTCA
Organism: Picea mariana; assembly: GCA_032191745.1. Lineage (NCBI taxonomy): Eukaryota > Viridiplantae > Streptophyta > Pinopsida > Pinales > Pinaceae > Picea > Picea mariana. The sequence goes on from JASDQU010242000.1 coordinate 118,136, forward strand.
ATAAATACTTCTAAAATTTTGGCTTCAAACAAATCCATTGTAAGGAATTGAGAGGCACTCATTGTATAGGAGAATTTGCATAAGATTGATAGTTTTATTTAAAGCTCCAATTTAAGAGATTGGGAATGGTCCTATGCCAAATAATTTTTGAATTTACCAACAAGAAGAATTATTAGATCATGCACAAATGTGTGCCCTTAAGTCTTGTCTTAAAGAAGCAATTGAGGTAGCTAGGACAATGAGTTTTGATGCACTACTGAGTTTTGTAGATTTTAACCTTGTACAATTAATTATTGCAAATAAATTCTTAATAAAACAAAAAAGATACAATGGTACACACACATTAGGCAAATATTTTTACCCTATAAACTCAAACCGGGAAAACATACAACCTGTTTAGAGTCACACCTATAATCTTTTATTCATCATGTCTTGATTTTTTACAATACAATACATATATAGGATAATGCGGCATCCAAACCCCTAATCCATTGACCTAGATTAGTCAACAACTTTAATCCCTTAACCGGAATTAGAAGACCATCAACGAAAACCTTGTGTCGAAAAACCGTCAAAAAATGGACGCAAAAAAATGCCATTTTATTTATTTTATTTTTATTTTTCTGGGGGATTTTGCCCCCTTGTGACCCCCCATGCGCCTGGCACAACACAGACACTAGATCTAGTCTTGCAAATAATATAACATATACCCAACAAGTTTTACAATGTCTGGTCTTATAGAATTCCTATATTTTGAGTGTTAGCATTGATAGTGATATACCAAGGACTACCCACCACACTTAAATTAGTCAAATCTATAATTACAAACATGTGCCCACAATGCAGTAGTGGACCAAAAATAGTGAATCACCTATATTGAGAGTGTCCTTTCGATAGAATGCATTGAAGAGTTTCCAGAACAAATCCAACTTCCTCCTTTTAAATAATCATTCATTGGTGCATTGCCTTCCTTGGCAATTGCAATGGATTAGTGTCGATCCATCGCTCATTTCTAACAATGTTATTATCAACATTGTGTACGCTTTACAATGTACACGTGGTAAATATATCTTAGAATGTGTGTTTAGGTTTATTGAGTCATTTAGAAATAACTTTTTTTTAGTCATTTAGAAACAACTTTTTTTTGAGTCATGTAGAAATAGATTTTTTTTATAAATTATATATAAAGGATGATTTGCTAATAAAATATTAAAAACTGTTATAACAAAGCTCAATACATGTCCACAATTCTGTCATTTTCAAATCTCTTTATATAATTACTAATTCAAGACCATCTTACATCCCACTAAGCAAATATGGCTTTGGTGTTCACCAAATTATGGTGATTATTCTTTAATTATTTTATATAATATTAAAGTGACTTTATTTTAGTGTTCACCAAATTGTGGTGATTATTATTAATTATTTTAAATAATATTAACATGGCTTTATTTGATTTTAGATCAAACCAAAACCAAAATTTTAATAAGGAAAATTAATCTTTTTGAAATCAAGATCCACAAAATTATTACTTACTAGAATAATTCATAAAATCTTGGTACTTTTATTATGTGAAGTCAACCTTATGAGGAGCATTAGTGAAGAGATCTTGAGTTTTCATGAAAGAAATTCATTGAATTAAATCTTGATACTTTTATCATGTGATGTCAACCTTATGAGGAGCATTAGTGAAGAGATCTTGAGTTTTCATGAAAGAAATTCATGTTCAAACCCTAAGAAAGGATACGAGTTAATGATCGACATGAAAAAACAAATGTTCCAATAGCATGTCAATGTAGCATGAATAACAATTTTAATGCAACACGAGTTTCATAGATTCCAAAAAAACAAAAGATTGTTTATTAATATTAAAAAAAAGTTATATAACACTATTATTAATATCTAGTTTCACATGTAATTTGTAACAAAATCAATTTATATTACCTAGTTCTTTGCTAAAACTTAAAAGATCTATGTGTCTTCCTATCTATTTAAATAATGGGTTGCCATACACACGATCTTATAATTATATTTGGTGGTACATATCAACAATCTATCTCTAGTGATATGTAATATTGTCCTCTATAACTACAACTATCTAGTGATATGTAACAACTTCATTTATAACTCAATTAGCTCTCTAATAAAAAGGGCTACACACCTAATTTTCATGATTCCATGATTTATAAGTTTTATCCATTGCTATAATGATTCCATGATTTATAAGTTTTGTGCATTGCAATAAAAAATATTAAGAAGTGAGCATCTATGAAGAAGTGAAAATAGATTAATTGTTAGAAACATCCCCACTAGATAATAAATATAAAAATAGGCATTCTAGTGCACTAATTCTCTTGCTATATTGGCATGTGGCGTTACATATGTATTATAAAAATGATTTCTAATTGGAAAATGTGTTGTATGTGTAATTTTTATGGATCTAATTGTATTGTCTATGCTAGTTCCAAAAGTTGTCGCAAAATAAGATACATCTAGAAACAAAAACAATAACCATCAAATAATTGAACATCAACCAAATATGGGTTTTACACAACTTCATCCCACTTCCACCCTTAATGAGAGTGGGGAATGAAGACAAAGTGTGGGGGTGAGAGTTCAACTCAGGAGTGGGGGTGAAGAAATGCAAGCCTCCACACTTATGAAGTTGGGGTTGGGGTGAAGAAGTGCACCTTAGGGTTGGAGGTTGAAGAAATGCAACTTAAAAGTTTTGATTCTACTACCACACAAAATTGGGTAGTATATTAAAAACGCTAAAAAACAAACAAACACATAATTACAATGCGTAAATTCCATTGCCCTCTACATACAAGATTTTTTGAAATATTTATTGTCGATGTTGTTTTTTTGATCATGACAAACTGCTTCTCTATGCCTAAGACATCCACATAACCGACAAACTTGGGAGAGAACTTGGCAAGATACTTGTTGGTATCTCCAAACATACATGGATCCAACGCATAGCATTAAGAGACATACAAGAGAAATAATAGCATTAACTAACACATCATTAGAGCTTTGATGAGTGTAGTGCAGAGAGGGGTTAAAACCCTTGAAGCAAGGCAACCAATAAGCACCTAGCAATGTCACATTGATTGAAATAATCCTATGGTATTCACCGTCCCATCAAAAGGAATCTAGGATTGGATGATATATATCATTGGATATATTTTGTTTAATACAATCTACATAGGCAATTGCGCTAAAGAAGAAAAGGAAGGGAAACTTGTTTATAATTAGTTGATTACCCTAAACACTTTCATGAAGAGTTGTTGACATGTAGAGCTTGAGGTTTTGTCCTTTGACATGTTGGTAGTATAAGTGATGCATATGGGGTCTAAATGATTGGACTAGGATGCTTACAACTTCTTGTTTCACTCACATTTCATGCATTTGACACCTTCCTCTACATACTCCATGAATACAACAATAGTAATCGCAAAATAGAGCGGATGAAAAATTATAATTGTTTGGCTTTCAATTTCAAATTTGGCTTTACTCTGGATCTTGACTCTATATTTTTCTATATGAAGTGAGCACAAGGAGAGAAGCAAGCACCAAAATCAATCAATGCCATCTCTTTATACTACACACCCCCCACCACCCACATGGTTGTGTTCATTATGCCCTTACAATAGTGTTTCACTCATTGTAGGATGTCTTCCCAATATGAGATTCAAATATCAATCAATCCATAATGTAGATGGAACCCAAAAGCCTCTGCGCAAGGAACCCATGGAGCATATGGCCACAACAACCATATTTCAATACTACATTTTTGGAACCCAAAAACCTCTATGCAAGGAACCCATGAAACAATTGGCCAGGACAATCATATTTCAATCCCATGTTGTTGTGATTATGAACATTTTATTTCTTGATTTCATTTTTTTATAAATATAACATAAATTAAATATGTAAGTTTTATGTATATAATAATAAAATACACAAGTTAACAACCCAAGACCCAAAGGCATCTTGCATGAGTGAAAGTCTAACCCCTTATGGACCACCAAGGGGACATTTCAAGGGGTGTGGTTTTCCTTGAATAACGACAATAAGTCAACCCACATTCGTGGATAACAACCAATGATGGTTATTCTCATTGTTGATTGACCACCAAGTTACAATAGGTTTTGCCACATTTAAAACAAAAATTAAAAAAAAATGGTAAAATATATATAATTCATATGAAGGTGCATTAAAGTTAATTTTAATGGCGCTTCTAAAAACAATCCATAAATGAAAGAAACTAGATGTTTAGATATCACTTTGCCCCATTTACATAGTAAAGGGCTTTATCAATGTATTGGAAAAGGCTCTAACAATAACACAAAGTGTGAGGTGATTACCCTTAGTATAAGAAAAGCCATCAATGTGGGTTTGAAAATAATTATCTTTGATGACAACTCAAAGATAATAATAAGCCACTTTTATAGGATTTAAGTGCTTCTCATGAGAATTAGTGAGACATATGTCATGATCTAATCATTCTTCCTTCCTCTGAAGAATGAAGATTTATTCATGTCAAGTATTTGGCTAACCAATTGATCGATTGGTTGACCAACCAAGGTAAGAGATCTAAAGGACAATTGTATATAGCTATCAACAAGTTCCCCTTGGTGGAAATCAAAACCAAAACCTTTATTTTATGAATTGGATCCTTAACCAAAACATTAAATTAAGGCGCTTGACAACAAACCCACATTTACTATTCTACAGTTCTCTTGTATTTAACTAGACAACTACTTGTGATTTCAAACCTAAACCTTTATATTGTGGATTGGATCCTTAACCAAAATGTCAAATCAATGTAGCAAGGAATTCACATGTATAGCCTACGACTCCTGTACATTATTAGAAAGTAGCTTATGATTTGAAACACAAACCTTTGTCTTGTGGATTAATTCCTTGACCAAAACACCAAGCCAAGTTACCTAGGCAATTAGGCACTCCCTATCCACCCCATTAACATTAATGGAAAATGAAACATTGGAAGATTGAGTCACCAAGGCAAATAGGCACTCCCCCTCACCCCATTAACTTTGATCACTAGCACATGGCATTGAAATATTTCACAAGTGGTAATGAGCTTATGAAGTATATTCAAATTAGAAGAATGGAGGTGGTAAAATATGCCACCTCTCTTGGCTTCCACTTGACATTTAATGGCGCATGTTTTATAGTAGGGCTTGTAGGTTTCTCTCTCATCATAGTTTCAAACTCATTTCTTTTGTCTAGTTCTTCTCAATCTAGCACTAGTATGTTAAATTTTGGAAGAAAAGTGCATCCCAAAAAAAGGGTTACATTTGTTATAATGGAAACTTGACATGAAGTTCCCTTTGAATCTAATGAATGGTTCAAGGAATTCATGGTGTAATTCATGCCATATGTAAATTTGGCAAAATATTATATTCATGGTGTAATAGAGGTAATAAACCAATGCCTCTCATCTGTTAGGATATTTACACACTTAGGAGTTAGTTAAGATCTACTTGGTCTAATGTGTCGTTAGGTAAAAGTGTGTTTCTTTAGTATGCATTTGTAGTTAGGAAATCCAACGGTCACGATATGTTCCCGACATAGAGTGATCTGACGGTTCATACTCTCATCAATCTTAATGGCCATTGATCCGTGGCTTAACACTCAATTGGTCCATGATCTCTATTTAAAGAGCATGGAGGGTCATTTGTCGATGATCGATTGTGAGAAACTCTCTTGTAAAATCTCTCTATAATCTTTTTCTGGGTGCAAGTATTTCTTAACTTTCATTGATGATTTTTCCAGACGTACTTGGGTTTACTTCTTAAAACTTAAGAGTGAAGTTTTTGGCCTACAAGGCCCTTGTAGAAAAGAAATCTGGACATCAAATTCAAGAGTTAAGAACCGATAATGGAGGCGAATATGTGAACAATAATTTTACAAGTTACTGCACTACACAGGGCATCCAAATGAAACACATTGTTCCATATACACCACAACAAAATGGTGTTGCTGAGAGAAAGAACCACACATTAAAAGAAATGGCTAATTGTATGATCCAATCTAAGGGATTAAGTCTAAAGTATTGGGCGGAAACAATCAATTGTGCAAATTACATAGTCAATCGCACTCCCACAAAGGCTCTAAAAAATCTAACATCAGAAGAAGCTTGGACTAAAATTAAACCAGATGTAAGTCACTTCCGTGTATTTGGCAATATAGCATGGGCTCACATTCCTGAAGAGAAAAGGAAATCATTGCAGCCTAAAAGTGAGAAGTGTATATTTGTTGGTTATTCTGAAGATGTCAAAGGTTATAGACTTCTTCAACCACATTGTAATGAAATTATTATTAGAAGAGATGTTAAATTTGATGAAAATATGTTGGCCTGCGAGCCTAATTCGACGATTGTGCCTTCTTCAGCCTACGATCCATCTTCGATGATTGTGCCTTCTTCGGCCTGCAAACCATCTTCGACGTTTGTGCCTTCTTTTGTTCCTATTCTGGTTTCTTCTTTAGATGATGACAGTGAGGATGAAAATCCACCTCCGCTTTCTCACCTTCCTCCAGCTAAGTCCTTTGAATCTGAACCAGCACCAGTTCCACCACTTCCTAGATGGGTCCGTTCAACACAAGAAGCAGTTGGTGGTCTTGTCAGTGATCCTTCATATCAGCGTCGAACATGTTCACAGTTCCAACGAGACTATTCTCTTTTGGCTCAAGTTTCAGAGACTCATGATCCAGAGACATTTGCAGAAGCTTCAGGTCATCCAGATTGGGATACAACAATGAATGAAGAGTATCGTTCTTTAATGACAAACAATAATTGGGATCTTGTACCTCTTCCAAAAGGAAGAAAACTTGTCAGATGTAAATGGGTCTACAGAACTAAGTATGCATCAGATGGAAGTGTTGAAAGACACAAGGCTCGGTTAGTTGCCAAAGGATTTTCCCAAGTTGAAGGAATTAACTATAATGAAACCTTTGCCTCTGTAGCCAAAATGAATTCCATCCGCCTAGTTCTTTTCCTTGTTGTCTCACATAAATGGGAGGTCCATCAAATGGATGTTAAATCCGCCTCCTTCCATGGCGATTTGAAAGAAAAAATCTACATGGAACAACCTCCTGGCTATGTCCATAATGACTCTAGCCTTGTTTGTCACCTTAAGAAATCTCTTTATGGTATTAAGCAGGCTCCTCGAGCTTGGTATGCCAAAATGGATAACTTTCTTATTGACACCGGATTCTCTAGATGCCATTCTGATCCTAATGTCTATACCAAGAAAGTAGGAAGCCATCTCATAATCCTTTTCCTTTATGTTGATGACCTTATCCTTACTGGTAGTGACTCAAAAAATTTAAACCATGTGAAAACCAACCTTAAGAAGAAATTTGAAATGACAGACTTACTTTTTTTGCACTATTTCCTTGGCCTCAAAGTTTTGCAAACCAATGAAGGAATTTTTCTTTCCCAGTCTAAGTATGCTTGTGACCTTCTTCGTCGCTTTCACATGGATGATTGTAAACCAACCCCTTCTTCCTTCCAGTCTGGATTCAAGCTTACTTCCACCTGTACTTCTCCTGAAGTTGATGCCACCCTGTATCGTCAATTAGTTGGTAGCCTCTTATACTTGACTCAAACCCGTCCTAATCTTTCCTTTGTTGTTGGTATTGTTACCCGGTATATGCAAACAACCCATTAAAGACATTGGAAAGCAACTAAAAGGATACTTCACTATGTCCGTGGTATAGTTCAGTTTGGGATACATTATAGTTCAGGGGGGGCTCCTTTATTGGTTGGTTTCACTAATTCAGATTGGGTCGGCAACCCTAATGATTGAAAATCTACTACAATTTATGTTTTCATCCTTGGTTCAGGACCTGTCACTTGGGCCTATAAGAAACAACAGGCTATTGCACTTTCTTCAGCAGAAGTAGAGTACCGAGCAGTGGTAAATGCAAGTCATGAAGCCTTGTGGCTTCGACAGATCCTTTCAGAGTTTGGATTTGAGCAGGAACATCCGACCAGTCTTTGGTGTGACAATCAGAGTGCCATCAAGCTCGCCAAAGACCCCATTAAACATCAGCGCAACAAGCACATCGAGCTACACATGCACTTCATCAGAAAACTCATTCATGATCAAGTTATTGAAGTGCTCTTTAAATCCCTACAGAAGATCAAGTTGCAGACATTTTCACAAAGTCTCTTACAGAAGCGAAGTTTTCCAAACTTTGATCTATGTTAGTTGTTCATGAAGTTGTCATTAAGGGGGCATAGGCTCTAATGCCTCCTTCCTTCTCCTATTGTGTCAACATTGTAAATCCTTCAATCCTATCCCTAGTTGTTCTTAAGGGGGGATGTTAGGATATTTAGACACTTAGGAGTTAGTTAAGATCTACTTGGTCTAATGTGTCATTAGGTAAAAGTGTGTTTCTTTATTATGCATTAGTATGCATTTGTAGTTAAGAAATCCAGCGGTCACGATATGTTCCTGACATAGAGTGATCCAACGGTTCATACTCTCCTCGATCTTAATGACCATTGATTTGTGGCTTAACACCCGATTGATCCATGATCTATATTTAAAGAGTGTGGAGGGTCATTTTCCAATGATCGATTGTGAGAAACTCTCTTGTAAAATATCTCTGTAATCTTTTTCTTTTGCATTAATAAACTGCTCCAAGTGGCCGCGTTGGCTGGGGCCGTGGATGTTTCCCCGTAGGGGTTTTACCACATGAAAACATCGGTGTGTTGATATTTGATCTGGTTATGTGAGTGGTTACTAAAGGTGTTCATTCTCTGTTGGAATACCTGTGTTGTTGAACATCATCATGGTTCACAATGTCCAAAGAAAACACATGCTACAATTGGCATGTACCATGCCATATGTAAATTTGGCAAAAGATTATCGCTACAATGAGAGAAATAGTGTGAGGCAAGCCAAATGTGAGGAGAAAGTAATGGTACCACGAGACACTAGTTTCCATAGCGAAGATTGTAGACAAAGATAGAGAAAGCAATTGTTCCTCAAGAAACTAGTTTCCATAGTGAGGATTGTAGACAAAGAGAGGCATAAATATGAACTTTCCCTAAAACAAAGCATTCAATAGTGCCCCAAGTACCTTGACGATTTCATGGCCAAGCATGAAACCTTGATCTATAGGGGAGGAGGAACCACATGCCTACATTACACTTTTCCTTCAAGGAATCCCCACCTCCTCGAAGAAGTAGCATCTTGGTGTGATTGAGGTAGTTTTATATGATGTTTTGTTGGTTTTTTAAGTTTTACTATGATAATGGATAGTTTTAGGGATGATAATGTCTTTGTTTACTGTAATAATTCTGGTTTGGTTTAGTGTGATAGTGATCATAAAGCTAGAATTGTTATAAATCTCAATGTTAATTTTTTTAAATATTGTAAAACATCAGTGTTGTACTCAACACTTTCAAAAATGAAAGATATATAAAAATAAAACACTTATTTTACCAAAAAATATAATATAATAATTTATGAAGTAATGTTTGGTACAATATATAATAATATACTTCTAATGATGATGTTGTTTATCATCCCCTAAGACCAATATAATATATTTTAAAATGTTATTTCTATGTTTGAACATAATACTTAAAATTCAATTCACTAAATGCCAACAATCACACTGCAGTTCACTGCTTAGAATTCTCTTCAACATTGCCAACAAATGTGATGGTCAATAAAACAATACAATTGTCCTGAATGCAGTTGTACTGGCGTTGCTGACAGGCTGCAGATCGAAAGGGGTCTTTTAAAATTGTCTTTGGTGAGGGGAGATGTTTTGACCTTGTTAAAATCTATGTTGGGAAGTAATCATGTTGAGTTTTGGTGTACCTCGGGAAGTGTTTCTCTTGTGGTTTTGAGCCTCTAACCACAAGAGGGAGATGTTGGTACCTTTGTACCTTACACTGTATGTCTTGTTATCACATAATTTGTACTTTCCCAAATCCCAAGCCAAGTGGATGCAAGATTTGAATAACAGGAGGTGACCTATCACTGTCACCTTAATAGGAAACCCCTTTCTAGTTAGGAGTGTGTCAAAGTACCCCAAGGGAGACGTCCTCAATGACCTAAAACGCTGATGACTAAGGCAAAAGATGCAAGAAAGTCCCCCCCTCTCACTAGTCACTCAAATCAAAGGTTCTTTGTGTCTTATAGAGATGAAGCAAAAGGTAAAAAAGGTGTACATGCCCAGAACAAGAAAACAAATAGAAAAGAGTGGAAAATTTCAAGTACCAAATGATGTTAGTGCTTCATAAGACCGTGAACCTCTAAAAAAAAAGTAAGCTGATATAAAACTAAAAAATAAGTAAGCTGATATAAAACTGCATCAATGTAATTGATCTGAAATTTAACTTGATCTAAAATTCAAGATCTTTTAACCATTGTTTGCATGTGAATTTTTAATTGTTAACCACCTTTGTAATGCAAAATTAAAGAACATTCATCAAGCACATGAGCACATCAACATGTAAGCAAACCATCCATGAACAAGAACTGGTAACAGAGTTCACCGGACCCCCTGGCTACGTCTTCGGGCCACTTTCCAAATGGGAAGGCCGATAGATTAAGTATTCAAATGCTTACAAAGTGAATTCTGATTTATGTCTCTCATATACAGTAACAGACTTCAACAACAACTGCAAGATGAAATTCTGAGACTTTTAAGTATGAACATGAATACCTTTCTGTGTATCCGAAAGATTCTGTGAGCACTTTTCTGTCTGGATGCCTGAATGAAAAAACTGAAGCTAGATTTGTAATCCTTGCGAAACACCGAGACTTTTGAGTATAAACTCGATATATTTCAGAATTGGACTCAGAATGCCCTTCTTGGCACAATTCCCAAAATCTACCTCTGATCTGTACAGTCTGTACGGCCTTGGGATGCATGCAAATCTAGAACCACCTCGATCTGCGTGCAAAACCACCTCGGTCTGCATGCAAATTCACCTCGAGCTACGTGCAAAACCACCTCAGTCCGCATGCAAAACAACCTCAGTCATTGTACAAAACCACCTCAGGTTGTGTGCTAGTCTCTGCCTGCATCAAAACTCCCCCCCTTGGGATTCATGCCCATGGCTCATTTAAATAATGAAAAAAAAAACAAACCAAAAGGGGTGTGGGCCATAGGCCACGCACCCACCCAAATCCCATCAAATAGGACACTTTTTAAGGTTATCGCGCCACTTCTTGCCACATCTCATGGCGGTGGCGCGTTGGTAGTTGTGGTGGTTATGGGGGGCGAAAGTCCCGGGGTCAAACCCGCGGGCTTCTCCTCCCACTGCATATGATTTTTGGCTTTGGTTTAATATATGGTATAAACGATATGGTATGGCGCGTTTATTACATTTGGTTGGTTTAATATATGGTATATTTTAACATATCGTTTGGCGCATTATATGGTTGGCGCGTTTATCACATATGGTTTGACGCATTATATTATATGGTTATGGACTTTGGATATATGGCATGGTTTAATAACATTTAAATACCAAGGGGGGGCCTCGGTGTTGGCAAGGTTGAGGGCTAAGCCCTTGGCCAACCCCTTTTTTTCCCAACCATGGGGTCATGGTGGCCTTATTCTAAGGTCTTGGGTTCAATTCCCATATCCCCAAATTACATTTTTTAACCATTTCCAACCATTTTTCACCATTTTGACCATCTTTGACGAAACTTTAACTGTAGATATCTTCATCATCTGGAGGTCGTTTTTCCCGAAACGAACGTCACCGGAAAGTTGCTGACGAGCTCTTCCACTTTGTAAGCTGATCTAAAAATGAAGAAGACTTGTATTCTTGAAAATATTTGCAAGTTAAATTTTATGTGTTAAAATGCAAATGGATCAACTTTGCAACACATCATTAATAGGATTTACTCATTCAAGATGCATATAAACAACAACATAATCAATGAACAAAAAACACATAACACAACAAATGATAAAGGAGTTCACCCCTCTCTTGGGATACATCTCTTGGTCCAACTTCCAATGGATCATTTGTATTATTTGCTCAAAGTGCTAAAAAATGTGCTTTACAATGCTCTAAATGACCAATAGATTGCTCCAATGGCTTCAGAACGTCCCAAAACCCCTAGCTGGGCTTTTTTGGCACCTCATTTGGCCAAAAAATGAAGTAGATAGGCTTCCTAGAAGTCCCCCCTTCAAGCTTGTTGTCTCTGCATCTACAAAATGCACTCATGTTGGCTCAACCTAGCCCCCACGCACATTTAAGAGTAAAAACTCAACACCAGATGCAACCGCACAAACGGTGTGAACTATAGGACGGTTACGGGTGCACCTAGCCCTAACCGCCAAGGCCATGGTCGCGTGACCCATGTGTCCATGCGCAACATGCAAACGGAGCTCCGACCCAAGGCAAATAGCTAACGGACAAGTGGCAGTCGTTGGTTACACAACCGTTTGAACCAAATATACAACCGCACGCACGCCCATAGCATAGCCAAAGGTTATGTGGTATGGCACATACGACCACGGCTTGGGCTCTGTTTTGAATACATATCCGCGCGCATTTTTTTAACCATCGGTCACATATATACAACGCCAGAACCACGGGCTAGGGCTAAGCCCCGGCCTGGACCCCCACGCCAACATAACAATAATTCGAACTTAAATATATTGTATGTCATATATATAATAAGGTTCATGTGGTGGCACGCCGGTTGGCGGCCCTTCCCAAGTCGCTTCCCCTGCTCGGAGGTCGCGGGGTTGAGTCCTACCGGTTGCAAATCTTTTAAACCAATCAACAAGTGACACGTGGTGGCCATGGATTGGGCCATGTGTCAACATACAATTAGCCATCAAAATGACACGTGTCAAACGCTCATATGCCAACTATCTGCCACTCAACCCTGCCACGTATCGTACGGAATTCCACGTCAGCAGCCGTACGGACTATACGGACTATACAGTCAGCGTCCATTTTTTTGCCTGTGTGTCAATTCGAACAGAACGTGATATCTCTCGCTCTCGACATCCATTTGAACCCAAACAAGTTGCGTTGGGTTCGAAACAATGAGGCCTACACTCTAATCCGATTTGAAGCGATTCCGAGCACTTTGAATTTTTGAGCAAAAATTTGATCCCCTGATCACACCTCCCCATTGGAAAGATTTTGGACCTCCAAAAGACTATATTCAGTCTATGTGAAGATGAGGGTATAGTTCCCTCACTCTTCCAACCTCAATCCACTTGGCTTTGTTTGGATTTGTACCATTAAGACCAACTCGAAGATACTCCACATTTCCTCGTTTTGAAGTCCGCATTCTCCTGTCAAGAATGGTGTCTTCATGCAGTTCTGTAAGATATTCTGGGAAAAAATCATCTATAGAAGGAATCTGAACATGCTCTCCATGATCATCAATCAACGGAGGCTCATACAATTTCAAATTCTCAACATTAACAACTGCATACATTTGCATATAAGGAGGCAAATCTAAACAAAAGGCATTGTTACCAATCTTGTCGATAATCTTGAAAGGACCATATCGAATCGGTTTCAATTTTTTACCTTTGCCTTTAAGTCTCCCCTTACTGATGTAAAGACAAACTTCATCTTCAACATGGAAACTGTGATCAACACGATGCTTGTCATGTCTCGTCTTGTACTTGGCTTGACTCTTTTCCAACTGCTCTTGCACCACTTGATGTATCGACTGAATTTGTTCAATGAACTTTTTTTCCCTATCAATGTCATATTGACCATTGATAGCAATATCCTTCCCAAAGATAAAATCTAAAGGAGATTTGGGCAAATAGCCAAAACATGCTTCAAATGGCGACGTTTGAGTCGAAGAGTGCTTAGCTCGATTGTACGCATGCTGAATGTAGTGTAAATGCTCATCCCAAAGTTTAGGATGCTTGCTGCAATAAGCATGAAGAAGATGCACCACTGTTCGATTTACCACCTTTGTCTGACCATCTGTTTGCAGATGAAAAGTTGTGCTCTTTTTAAGTTTGGTGTCCATGAGTGCCCATAAACTCGTCCAAAAACTTCCAACAAATCGAGAATCCTGATCAGAAATAATGGATTTAGGCAATCCAAAATGCACCCAAACATTTTGAAAGAATATTTGTGCCATTTGTTCAGCTATAACCTGCTTTGTACAAGGCATCAAAATACACATTTTGCTAAATCGATCAACCACAACATAAAGATAATCATGATTTCATCTAGACATAGGTAAACCAACTACAAAATCCATGGAAATACTTTCCCAAGGTCGAGAAGGAACCGGAAGTGGAGTATACAAACCCAACTTTCGATTGCTAGGTTTACTTGTGGCACATAACGAACATCCTCGAACAAATCTTGAAACACTTTCATTCATTTTAGGCCAGTGGCAGTATCTTTTCAAATTAGCCACTGTCTTGCCTACACCAAAATGACCAGCAATAAGAGAAGAATGTGCTTCTCTTATAATGTTGATTCTTTTCCCCTGTGGAATACACAACTTGCTAAGATGATACAAAAGATTATCATGCACATGGTAATCCAATTCTTCAATATGGTTAGAGTGGCACAAAGTTTCATATACTTCTTTGAAATCAGTATCCAAAGCATATTGCTCAACATAACTTTCATGCATGATAGGACTATGCTTAAGAATAACTGAAGCACTAATAATAGGCCTTGAAAGCATATCAATGAATTTGTTATAAATTCCCTTCTTATACCTAATTACCAAGTGAAACTGTTGAAGAAAACCCATCCATCTGAAGTGCCTAGCTTGCTGTAGCTTTGTTTGTGATTGTAAATATTACAGTGGTTGATGATCGGTGTGAATAATGGTTTCTTTTCCCAACAAATAATGTTTCCATTTTTTCACACTTTTTACCAATGCATACAATTCCTTATCATAAGTAGGATAGTTAATCACGGCACCATTAAAAGTCTCAGAATGAAAACAAATGGGCTTACCATGCTGTAGAAAAACTGCTCCCATTGCATAATTGCTTGCATCTGTTTGGATTTCAAAAGGTTGTCTTAAATTTNAATGCATACAATTCCTTATCATAAGTAGGATAGTTAATCACGGCACCATTAAAAGTCTCAGAATGAAAACAAATGGGCTTACCATGCTGTAGAAAAACTGCTCCCATTGCATAATTGCTTGCATCTGTTTGAATTTCAAAAGGTTGTCTTAAATTTGGAAGTGCAAGAACATGCGCTGAACTGATCTTCTCTTTCAAAGTATCAAAAGCCTTCTGTTGCTTTCCTTCCCATTGAAAAACTTGCTTGACACTTGTCACTGCATGTAATGGAGTTGCAATGGAAGAAAAGTTAGCAATAAACTTCCTCCAATATTGGGATTCTCCCAAAAAACTTCTTACCTCTGTCACATTGCTAGGTTTGGGCCATTCCAAAATGACTTTGACCTTGGAGGGATCAATTTTTAATTCGCCTCCACCAACAATATGCCCTAAGTAAATAAGTGAAGTCTTTCTAAATTCACATTTGGACAATTTCAAAAACAACTTTTCTTTTCTCAAAACATCCAAAACTTGTTTAACATGCTCTTCATGAGATTTGCTAAAGATCAAAATATCATCCAAGTAGACAATAACACAATCATCTAGAAAAGGCCTTAAGACATCATTCATAACTCTCATGAAAGTAGCAGGTGCATTGCAAAGTCCAAAAGACATTACCATCCATTCAAACAAACCTTGCTTAGTTTTGAAAGCTGTCTTCCATGTGTCTCCCTCGGCAATTATGATCTGATGATATCCACTTCTCAAATCTAACTTAGTAAAATATTTAGCATCTTTTAATTGATCAAGCAAATCATCAATTCTAGGAAGAGGATAACGATTTTTTACAGTAATTTTATTCAAAGCCCTGAAATCAACACACATACGCCATGTACCATCTTTCTTTGGTACTAACACAATTGGAGATCCACATGGCGATGAGCTTGTTACAATAACGCCTTTGTCGAGCAACTCTTGAATTTGTTTTTTAATCTCAGCATTTTCCATAACTGACATTCTGTACATACCAATGTTTGGAAGAGGACAATCTTGCTGCAATTGAATTTCATGTTGGATTCCCCTTTTCAGAGGTAATCCCTTTGGTTCTTTAAACATTTCATCATATTGATTAACAACCTCATATAGATCGGATTTCAACTTTGTATCACGACCTTGAAATGCTTCATTTTCAATATCATCTTTGGGTTTAATCATTAAGAGAACAAAATTCTTACTAGCATTGACTAATCTCTTCATTTGTCCCGCATTTACAAGTGATAAATTCATCTTATTTGTATGGACTCTAACAATGTACTCAACTCCATCTTTAAACAAATGATACTTATTCTCATGACAATGAAAAATAGCTTTCCTATAATATAAATATGGGCTTCCCAACACAATACCACAGATATCCAATGGAATAACATCAAGCTCTACCTCATCAATGAAATGTGCAGTGATAGAAAACCTAAGTTTACACCTTCTTGTTACTTGTAACTTAGCATTATCACATATCCAACCAAGAGGGTATGGCTTAGGATGTGGAATTGTTTCCAACTTTAATTTCTTAACAGTTTCT